>MUZC01004406.1:123196-160554 GCA_002072015.1 Radix auricularia | reverse complement strand
ACATTAGCAGCTAACTCTAATTTCCTTAACTCTATTTCTTTATCTTTTAAAGCTAGCTGGGCTTCTATTTCCATTTGTTTTAATTTAATCTGAAGTTCCAAATCTGATTTACCCTCCTCGGGTCTAAGGGTTTCTAAAAGGTCTTCAGAAAACACTTCCTCGTTTACATAATGGATTACAATGTTATCTCTGATTTCTTGTTTAAGGGCATTTGATTTTATTTTTAACCCTAACTGTTTAGAAATAAGGACCAGTTCCTTCCTAGTAAAAGCATCAAGCTCTTCCACAGAGGGATTTGCAAGAAAACTCTGAATATCCATGGCCAACTAACAAAACTATCACAGGCACAAAAAAAAATATGTATACAATGTAAATATACAGTACACAATCAGTACAACAAAAAACCTTACGAGAGTTTCGTCAATACTATTGATATTTTACTTCCGACTCTTTGAAGAAAAAAAAATTTTAACGGCAACTTCGCCTTTACAAAATTACTCAAGTAAGATGAAAATAGGTTCAGAAAAACATCCCGGACGAAGGCCCCAATCTTCTTTTGTCACGTATTACGAATTGAATTACATCTATTCTAATTTGTATTGGCTTGTCTAGGGGAACGTGACAATAGAAAAAGCCGTTGTGTCACTATCTTAAGTCTGAATTTAACCACAGACTTACAATGAATAACACAAGAAATCGGAAAGTAAAATATTAACTGAATGTTTAATAAAATATAAATCAAATAGTACTTTTAAAGGAATCACATTAAGTTACAAGCAACAAAAAAACACAAACATCTACTCAATACAGAATTGAGAGGTTGACTAAACCCTTTTACAAAAATGGCATGTAAAAATATTACACTTCAAGAGTTTTAAAAGATAACTACAATTACCAGCAAGGCCTTGAAAAGGAAAAATCTCAACTTACACTAACGATACCACGCAGGGGTCACGCACAGTCTCCGCGATACTGTCTCTCGGCTGTCTCCGTATGTCTTATCCCCCTCAACGTTATACGGGCGGTCTTTTTATAGTCCACCGCGCGTCGAGCTCAAGACAACTCTAGTAGTTTCTCGAATACTATTCGAGAACAGGACAAGTCAACAACAACAAGACAGGGCTAGAACCTTCTCTAAAGAGACGGAACAAGAAAACCTCATATTTTTGACCAGATGAAAACACACAGGTCAAGGACCGGTCACACGGTCTGTGTGGCTTGAACTCGCCTCCGCTCACAAACAAACTCACTACACAAAAGGGGCAGACAACCTCGGGAATCCTCCACCCGTCTCTCGACCGCAACAGGTCAAGGGAAAACAACAAAAAAAAATAGGTAACAATGCCTAGATACGTAACATATGTTTATCAGTCCCATAAAATTAGTCAGCTGTTTCATGGCAAACGTTTGTCAAAGTTAAACCTGCTCTACAAAATTGGGCTGTAGATGACATATCCTTACTTTTGAGCTGATTAGGAAATGCCAGTAAAACAAAGAAACAACTATAGGAGCTACACACCCTCGCATCCACTAGTATGTAAACATTTTTATACTAACTTTTCAAGGCTCTCCTCGACGCCAAACTAACTTCAACCAACTTAGCAATTCACACAGCCTCATTATGCCTCATATCAAATTCTACACTTTTTAACCATCTACCGCACAGTCATCTCAAACCCCACCTCCTCCCAACATCTACCTAGCGTCCTAATAATTATATCTGGGCAACTTGCTCCAAGATTCATAAAATTCCTAGTACTAGTACACAAGAAATAACAACACTGCTAACACAAACAAACTTTAAGTGCTTACTCCCTTACCACAACACTGTCTACCCAAAAACATTCTAAACTGCTACAACCACTTTAAAGACGTCAGAAAATGAATAAATTTTGCACGCCTTAGCACCGACAACTAATAACTTCAATAACATGACCACCAAATACACACACCACCGTGCGCACTCATAAGTTACAAGTGAAAATTGGTAATCCGTGACACACCCTCACAACCAAGCATATACCCTGTCAAAACCCCACACACCTTGCATATACGAGCATGTCATCAACGTAGTTTGCAGTTAAATAAGAAAAATAAGAAAAACCGTTAACTGAAATACATATAATTTTTTTAGGACTTGTTAATAACTTTCAAAAATCACGTAATAGTCTTTTTGCCGACGCAATTGTCTTCGTTAATTTCAATGCACACTATCTCCCTCATACCCATCTTCATGTCTATCAATCAGGAACAATATGTCTCTGACGATCAGATGTTCGCGTATTTAAGCTAAAATTTTGACCTTATGAATCGTTATCTGTTATATTAAATCTCAGATTCTTGTAATTTCCCCCTTCTCGTTTGATTTGATTGTTTAAACCATTTTCCAAATAATGCCACTGCTAATTTTATATTGCGAAAAGATTTTGTGGGTGTTATCTTGACATATAGAATCTATACCTCAAAAATAATTTTTAAAGTGTATTCCATTTAGATCTATGTTTGATTGTCTATAATGTTTCATTTCAGTATCATTTATTTTGTTCTCCTTTTAAACAAAATATTACATAAATATATTGCGTAAAATGTATCAGTATCTTTTTTATAAAAATTAGCAATTTTCCCAATAAACAGAGTTATTTTAAACATATTTTCATTAAGCCAACGCTTTCAACTTTGTTTCAGTAAATTCTTACATTTGCATTATAATATAGCATCTTGGGGGTGTTCAGCAAATAGCAGTAACCATCATTGTAATACTGGCCACCGGGTAGGGCTGTTTGACAAGGGTCGCCAACATCTGTCACATTATAGAAAATATAATGCATATATAGATTAACAGACATAAAAACGGACCGACAGAGAGTCAGAAGGACTGATGGACTGATGGACAGACTGAGAGATTGATGTATGTATGTATGGATGGATCGGTAAATTGGTGGAAGAATAGATATCTACACGCGACACTATGATTCCTTGCATAATATAATAATTAGCGCATTTTGACCCTTTTAAAAAAAGTTAAAGTTTAAAAATTGACACATTTGCAAAGAGTTTCAAATTAATTGTATTTCACTTACATAGTTGACAAATGAAACCTTGTTTGTCCTCACACATATTAACCATCAAGACAGGATAAATGTTGGAGTAAACGGTGTCCGATATTTGTCGACATCCTTCAGCCGTCATTGCGCCACCAATCCACCAATCTAAGTAGGATTTAGGCACATTGTTACATACGAAAAACACCACGTCACATACAGTGTCTTGGTTGGCCCTTTGAACTTCTAATATCTTCTACTATCAATTTCTTTGTCTTTAAATAAAATAATTGATTTTAAAAAAAAAAAAAGAAACTTAAGAAAAACCTTAAATTAGAAGATCGATCATTTTTTTTTTTTTTGAATGGAGATGTTGATCGGGATCTAGTCACAATTGTTGGTTTTTCGGTCGTAGTTGGCTAAGACCATTCGCTTTATCCTAACCATATGCTGTACCAGTGTGATATGTTCTTTTGTGTTTCGTGAGACCAATCTTTAACAGAAAGGTGCGTTCAGGAATGCTTTGAGCTGGATTTTTCCAGGTGTCTCTTCTGGACCTGTTCACCTCACAAGCTGCTGACCCGTTTGTTGTAATTAGAAACCAGGAGGTGCGGTCGCTGGCACCGAAGAATCAAGACTAAAGCCTTAAGCGTCGATGACATTTTGAGGACATCTTTGTAGCGCTTTCATTTACCTCCTCTCTTTTACATCCTTTTCTTTTACCTTCTTTCATATTCCATAGATAGGCTCACCAAAAAAGAACCTCTCCTTTTTTTCGAGCCGAATTTCTGACATTAATTCATCCATGGCTAGTCTTAGTAATCGCGGCTCCCTATGCGGCTTAGTAAGCAAAGTTATGGGCATGGGACCCATTTTTAGTAGGGGTTAGGAATTATTGAGTATTAGGCTATCACCCGTCATAAATGACGGAAGTTTTAAATATAAATATATTTCAGCTTCAATATCTTTATTTTGAGCAAAAGTTCATCAGAAAAAAAATGAATATACATAATATAAAAATTAGGGCTCTTATCGATTTATTTAAATATAATCGTTAACTTTTGAAAATTTACCGAATAATTAATCGATAATTTTGATAAAAGTTAAAAAATAAGATTATGACGTCATCAAACTGAAAATTTCATAAAAATGCCCATTGCTTATGTATTTAATAAAAAATATTATATTTTTAGTAGGGCTGTTATCGATTTAATTAAATTTAATCGTTAACTTTTGAAAAATTTTGAAAAAGTAATACAGCTGTATAGAAATTGTTTCATGATTAACAAAAACATAAAAATCATCTTTTTATCCCAAGTGGTTCAAAAGTTGTTGTTTTTTTCCTAAGACCTCATAATCCTTTTTTCCATTATGCTGTTTTCCTTCACGTTTTGTGCCCTCTTACGGCCTTTTTAAAAATGCCCATAACTTAAGTATTTAATGTCATTTAAATTTAAAAGTATACTATTGTTAGCAGATATATTTAAATACAAGCAGTTCAAAATAATTTCAAAGAAATTAAATGTTGTTATTGTTAATTAATTAAAAACAATGCTATTTTTAAAAAAATATCATTGTCCTTATAAAACAGGTTATTTTAAAGTTTACACGTTTAGAGTCCTTTTTTTAAATGGAGTAGTTTGTACGTAAAAAACAAAGTATTATTAATTATTTATTAATAAATCGAAAATTTAAAAAAAACAAAAAAACTTTTCTTACTTATAATCACTATATTATCGATTAAAATAATTTTAATCGATAAAATGTTTTACCGATTAATCGAGAAATTAATCGGTAATTTCCGCAGACCTAATTTTTAGGAGATATTTATGTATAATTATAAGTAGTTTGCTTGAAATTCAATGAATTTTAATTTCGTTGTTTGTTAACTAAGTAAAAACAATGTTTATTTTTTAAAATATCATTCTCTTTATAAAAACTGCTTATTTTAAATTTTAATAAATCGAAAAAATTGTTAAAAAAGTGTTTCTATAATTTTAATCTCTATTTTATCGATTAAAATAATTTTAATCGGTAAAACATTTTACCGATTAATCGAGAAATTAATGGTTAATTTCCGCAGCCCTAATAAAAATTAATATATGTATGTATGTATGTTCGTCCTTTATAGCTCACTAAACCATTCATCCGATCACGATTAAAGTAGTAAGCTTCCGGGATATTTTGTGATAAAAAACCTTTTGAAAATTGACACTCATGGGGGACCGGAAATCTTTAATGTTCTTTTTTTCTTAAAAATGAGCTATATTCGAATTAGTTTAAGTTTTAGGTTCTTGGAAAATGAACGGATCTTGATCAAACTTAGTAAATATATATTGTATAACCCATATTAAAATACCACACTGCGTTCAACCTCTAATGTCATTCCTTTGTGGCGGAGGGCCAAAAATCTTTTTTTTCGTTAGCGTTTTAAACAACCTTAAAAGATATTGAAAGAAATATATATTATGATTTCAATTGAAATAAACAGGTATTTAAAGTTAATTTCTTGCGCCAATTGGGCCTAGGGGCGCTTAATATTTCTTTTGCCTAAATGAGCTGTATACAAATTGTTTGTATCTTAACCAAACGTGCTGTATAATGACCTTGATTGACCTTTATAAAATTATATGTAAAATTGAATCTTTAATCTTCATCTGCTCGTGCCGTGGGTCCTGATTCTCTTTTCGTAATATATATATAATATATTAAATATGATCATAATTGAAATGTACTATTGTTTCAAAATTTACATCTTGCACCTACTGGGCCAGGGGACCCATCATTTCATGTTTTGCTTCTGTATATATAAATTTATATTGATATAAATCAATGTATTTATGAATGTTTGTCCATTAGAGCTGAAAAAAAATTCATCCGATCACGATGAAACTTTAGGAAATTGTTGGTTGCTCTTACGGAATGGTTTGTGTGAAAAAGAAAATCTAACATTGACATTCATGGTGGACGGCGGCCCCTATTTTTTTTCCATTTATATTTGTTATATACAAATTAGTTTATGCGTTTGCTACATGGAAAATGAATGGATCTTTTCTAAACTTAATTCATACATACTTTATAGCCCATATAAAAATGCAATACGTGTTACTGTCACGACTAATATCGATTATACATTAAATATGATCCAAAATGAAAAGAACAAATGTTTTAAAATTAACATCTTGCACTAAGTGGGCCAAGGAACTTTTAATAACATTATTTATCTATATATATACATTTTAAAGTTTGTCTGTGTGTGTGAGTGTATGTGTGTGTAAATGTGTGCATGTCCTTTATAAAGCATGAATCCGATCGTCGTGAAACCTTTGGAGATAGTTTAGTACGCTCCCTAGGTGATTCCTGGCAGCAATATGTTCTATATTAAACACTCATTGGTTGCATTTTTGCTTACATGAGCTATAAAAATAGTTTAAGAGTTAGCTACTGTGTAAATTGATGGATCTTAATCAAAGATAATATATAAAATTTATACAGCCAATAATAATATACTATAGGGCTCTGAACTCTCAATAATCATTCCTTCACGGCCAAGGGGCACTAAATGCTTTTTTTTTAAACCTATAAGTTTTTATTCACCATTCGATTATTAATGATCTCGAGAAAAAATGACAAATATATTCTATATTGTGCAGTTTAAAAATGAAAAGAGTTTCCAACTTTACATTTTTTAACGAATGGGGCTATAACAATTTTTTTTAGCTAATATGAGAAAAATAAAAATAATTTTATGAGTTAGCTACTGTGCATATGAAGGCATCTTAACGAAAATTTATATACAAAAACCTGATAGCCCATATTAAAAGGCTATATTGCACTTAAAACCAAAAAATGAAACTATTTATAAATATGAATAACAAAGAACTGTTTATTTGGCATAAATCTTTTGAAGTTAAACTTATCACAGAATAAAAAAAAATATTAAAGTATTAACAGTTAATCGAATATACAATTCAATGTACACGTTTTAAGAATCTAAATTAAAGCTTTCATTATTTTCAACTCAGCATCATTTCCAGTTATGTAGGTTATTAAAATTAGGGCTGCGGACATTAACGATAAATTTCACGATTAATTGATAAAAATTTTTTAGTAAAATGTAAAATAAGTAGTTTATATGAGGAAAAAAAATAATTGTTTTTACTTAACAATAATGAAATTTAAATTCATTGACATTAAATTGAACTACTTATATTTCAATATATCTCTTAAAAATACTACTATATTTTTATTTTAAATTTAAGACATAAGCTATGGGCATTTTATGCCATTTTCAGTTTAATGACGTCTTCAATCTAATTTAGTTTATTAACTTTGTTTTATTCATTATTTTCCTGTAAAAATTTTAATCATTTTTGGTGCACTGGTTTCTAAAATTAGTAGCGTCCTCGAGACATAAATTGCAAATTATATATATTTATTGAGTTGTTTTTTTTTTGGTGGTTTTTTGTTGTTGTTGTTTTTATTTATTTTTTTATTTATTTTTTTTATATTTTTTTTTTAATTTATTTTTTTGCGCTGCTATCTAAAAATAGTAGTGTCACGGACAGAACAGACAAACATACGTTACAAAACATACATTGAGAACTATATATATTGATAATAAGTGACAATTAAGTAAGATAGACATGGCCTATGAAAGCACGGGGACTACTGTGGCCAATACTTCATATTTTAAGGTTACATTTAATTCTTAAAAAAGCTTCTTTTTTTTTTTAAAATCAAGGTGTTCTATAATTTTACTACCCTAAGACCTTATTTATTCAAAAAGAGCGATATTATTAGAATTCAACACCACAACATACTTGTCTAGCCTATAAAAATAAACGTTGAAGGACATTTACATAGAAAGATATAAAAACATGTGTGTGTGTGTGTTATTCTAACATTGAATAACAAAAATAATAATAATACTAAATTATTTAATTATATAGGGCTGTATCCCATAAGGAACACGGCTCACATCGCTTTATATAAAGTTAAAAAAATACATATAATAATTTAATAAACATGTATATCATAGCAACAACATAAATAAAAATACGTTATATTACTCACAAGCTACGCTATCATTTAATTTTGAACAATATTTCATATTATATTTTGAAAAAACATTTTAAAGAAAGGCGTCTTATATGTATGCCTTACAGAACGTCTCAAACAACAAACGTTTTGGTAAAAAGCCTTCCCAATATACAAATTTATAAGTAATGAGCTGCGATGAAATAAAATACTAACCAGACTGCAGTGTTATGATGTTTCAGCTCATTAAAACACTACTTTTTGTTAATAATTAATATTTAAAAATCTGCCACAAAAGTATAATTGGGGGTCATTGAAGTGCTAATAATCATGAATTACCGTAAGTTTCACTTTATAAAAGGCTTGGAATTATAATTTTAAAGGAGGAAAATCTAGAGCAAAATGAAAATAATAATAATTTTTAACCAAAACCATTCTATTCGTGGAACAAGACGCACCTATTCTCTCCCCCCCTCCACTTTTTTGGGGAAGAAAGAAAAGTACCTCTTGTAGGGTGAATTATACGGTTTTTATGGCTAAGTTGATAGGTATAGTACAACATTTTGATTTATGTAATACCAAATGTTACATAACAATATTAGTTGAATACATCTCACTTAAGTACCTCTGAGCATGAAGGGGCGTATTTTAATCTGTGTTATGTTCATTATGTTCACTTGTAGACATCAATAAATAAATCTTTAATAAGATGCATTTCCACACAACTAAAAAGTGAAGGGGAGCTATGCAAAATATTTAGAAGGTTTTTTTTTCTGATTACTTTGGTTGTAAGGATAGTCACCTTGATTTGTTTCGTTGACAGTTTCTCTTAAGTAATCTAAGTCTTCTATGTTTGGATCTGCCAGCCTGGCCTGAGAAATTTTCCTTGAACATTCAGCCTGCAAATTTGGTGAATTTAGAGTTTTTCTTATACAATATAATTTATATTTCAACTATACATATAAATGATTACATAAAATTTAAAAATAATGTTCAAAATAACGATTATTGAAACTAAATAAATAGGTAAAAGTGTATTTACATTACAATATATATGTTTTTCTCCATAACATTTTAATAATTTCATCAAATATTTATGGTAGCTCAACGTGGTGCGTAGCGAATTACCTGAGCGTCAGCCCATGTCCTTGGGCTCGCAACCAGCTTATAGCAGTATCCGTTGTTGTATAAAGTCGTATTCCAAAAGAAACACGGCGAGCCTGTGGCAGCTGTTCATATATTTTTGAAAATTTTATAAAACAAAAGTAAACATTAATATAATGATAATATTAATATTATGTAGACGCATATAAAAATAAACTGTTCAGATTCTCTTTAACTATTTTTCCTCAATTACGACAAAAGTTTCTTTTGAATCCATCAATATGACAATAAGAAAAAATTTACAGAGACTTTACATACAAGATTATAGCGCAACTGAATGTGTTTTAAGGATCTAAGGAAGTACCAGAATGTACAAAGTAAAATAAAAACAAGCAAATATACTGTTATTACTATAATTACATTAAAAATCAGCTAATTCTTATCCCAACAGATCCACGATTAACTGATGACTCGTTTGCTTGGAAGACACTAAAAGCCATTATCATATTTATTTATTTTTTTACTTTTAAAATCTACTCAATCCCTTGAGAAATTATTTTAAAAAATTATTATATCTGTCTATTTAAATAAAAGTAGTATGAAAACAGCACACAAACTTACATTTTAAGTGCGTTAACAACATAAAACAAATGGTTGAGATTAAGAGTTGCATGGCGTAAGCACATTTGAAGAGAAAAACGTTCTGTTTTAAACCAATAATGCCACATTAATTAACTACTTTCAGGCTGGAACGAAAAAATGATAGTGTTTCTAAGAGGCTGTACTAATTCCTTTACAGATTTTATATATCAGAGCGTCAATAGGAATTATTTTAAAGCAACAATGATTTCTTTTATATATTCAATTGCAATATTATTTGTTACTTTTTTCAAAAACAATGTTGAGAAAATATGTAGCTTCATTTTACTCTCACATTTTATCATGAAAAAAAAAGAAAGAAAATTTATTTGATTAAACATTCATATCCAAAAGATCAAGACAAAATAGTGTTGTTGTTTTTTTACTTTGGGGTGGAGGGATTTGTAACCTTTTAAAATAATAGCAAGCAGGAATTGGTGCTTTCAATGTAAAGAAAACTGATCAAAAAGTAAACACGTGCTTATATGAAAAGATTATTGTAGTTTCTAATAATAAAAGACTATTCCACCTCTTCTCCTTATATCTCTTATAATATTTTGCATAAAAATAAAATTGATTGTTTTAATTTTTAAAAGTTAAAAAAAAAAACTTAACACCATTTTGCAATAAAAATAATATAAAAATCAAATATCAACAAAACAGTAGATAAAGTGATAAAATTTAAATAAATCTTACTTTTTGCATTTTTTATTAAAAATTCCCTCTTAGTAAAAAAACCCACAAAAAACGAAGCGTATGTTCCTATTTCACCCAGCTCTTGTGTTACCCAAATGTTTTCTAAAGTCTCAATAAAACAAAGCACTTGTTGAACCGAAACGAACTTAAAGCTTGGCCAGAATATAAACTATGTCATAGTCTATGTAGTTTTTGTTGTAATATTTAAGCTGCGTGAGTTGTTTTTATGAGCGAAATTATATGTACAATTTGATGAATGACCAATTTCATTTCATTGTTACCACGAAAATCAATTTATTTAATAACGATCAAAGAACATTTGAATTATACCAATCTACATTCTATAAATGTAACCTGCTAGTCAAGTGCAGAAATGAAGAGCTATTTCATGACCTTTCATGATGGAACGATCGATTGGTCGCGTTTTCGAACTATCGTGAGAAACAATGCCAGTAAAATAGTAACAAAATATTTGAATAAACTGGAGACAAAAGTTTAGGATTTTGTTCTTTTCATTTGAGGGGTTTGTGTGTAAGATACTTACATTAAAAAAAAAAAAGTTTAAATGTTGAAAATTCTTTAAAATATCTAATTGTAACTAAAAGATATAATTTTTGTTAATAAGAAACTCGTTTTCAAAAAGTACAAATATAACTATGAAAATGACACAAAGAGATCATCCTTTTCTTAAAAAAAAATAAAATATAAAATGTTTCACAAACCGCATTTTTTGGTTTGCGTGTAAAATATACCGCAACTTTCCCCCTAAATAAATATTTGTTTAAAAATCAAATAAATTTTATTTGCCATAATAATCATTAATATCTCCTATTAAAAGATTCTTCTTTTGACCAATCGTCAACGTTTCCGAGTCATTGAATGGCGACATATATTTTTCTCTTTAAGTTTACAAAAGGTAATAATTGATTCAAAATGTTCTTACAGTAAAATTACCTAGTTGTGTTTATTAACTACTTGATAGAAATCACTAACAATAAATATTTCTTTCACGTACTTTATTAACACAAACGATGTAAATTTACTTAAGATGTGACCTTTGAGTTTTTAATTTAAAACGGTAATGTAATGTCAATTTTATAATTTGCCATCGTAGACATACAAAAATTAAGGAAACAAATTGTAACACTTTTAAATTATAAAAAATAGTATTCATAAACAGCAAAAAATCTAAACAAAGATAATATTTTGAAATTTAACAAATATCTTATCTGTTACAGACGCTCCTTCTTCAGAAAAGAATCTTGCGTTCTACGTTGATCCATATTTTGTTCTAGTCTGGCATTTTTTAAAAAGTCTTAAATGTTGATATAAGAAAATATACGAAGACTACGCTAAATATAAACATAGCAAGATTTCAAATAGAGACTTAATCAGCTTAGTTATGGTGACGGTATCGAAGATGGTCATAGGTGATGTGGGACGTGGTGGTCGAGAGGTAGCGCTCTCGACTGTCACACTGATGGTCACGAGTTCGAATCCACACGAACGTGAGGATTTGTTCTCGGGGCCTGATGAGTCCCCGAGTCACCCAGCTCCGAATGGGTACCTAACTAGACAATAGTTAGGCGGCTGCGTTAATGCGTGGAACCCATATAGCCGTGGCCTGTGACCGCTGCATCACTTGCCAACAGATCATCTCTCATGGTCTGTGGACGCAATTATCTTCTGCATAGAAGGAGCGTCTGTATATCTAAGATAAGATTATCTCGGTGCAAATCTCTACCATGTGGGCCATGTTTAGATGGAGAAATCGAAATTGCTTTGCTACAATCGAATTCAGCGAAAACTAAATACAAAGCGCTCGTGCTGATATTTTAAATATTTATTAGCTTAATCGAAAAAATTAATCGATTAAAAGATTATTTTTTTCTGCTATGCAAGAAATAAAGAAGAAAAAATTTTTTTTACGTTTTGAACGTATAAATAATATAAGGGAAGGTATGTCAGTAAAAAAAATAATATAGATATTAATAAAGTGAAAGAAAAAAATGAAATACTTTCTTAAATTTTATTTAAATTTTAATATATCAAATTAATTTTTGACAAAATATTTTACTGATAATTTTAAAATAATTCTTAATTTCCACAGCCCTTATATATAAATACGAGCAAAATACCCGTGCTACGCTACGGGGTAGGCACAATAAGAATAACTTTATTTAGTTTTGGGTCACAAATTCTCCTTAAAAATGAATGTAAACGCATTTGGAAATTAGAGTAGTGATTAATCAAACACCTTCTTAATAAAAACAACGATATGTGTGTCGAGAAAAATAAAAAATATTATTAATTTAAGTATTACCCATCAACTTTGGTATTCCTACTTTAATATAGCATTATCATTATCATCCGTGTCTCTACAGGCCATGTAGGGCCCTGGCTTGCTCCACCACATCCTTACATTCATATTAATTGATGGCTTTTTTTCACCATGCTCGAACCCCTTTAATAACGCATGCTATATATTCTACGTGAATAACAAATGTCGTTAACAGTTTTAAAAAATCTAACGGGCAAGGCTCACTTTTTTTTCATGTGAATCAAAACATGAAAACAATATCTTTCCAAATGATTCCTTTGGTTCTTAGAAATGGCTCGCTTAACACCCATTTCATTTATAGTCTAAGCATGAAATTCGTTCTAGACGAATAGGATATTTTTAACCAGATATTATTTGTGAATATTGTGACTTGGGGAGACTGGAAAATATGGTTTATTTGTTTTCAAGGCTCACGTTACTTTAACGTGAATAAAAACAAAAGAACAATGCTGATTTTTAAGAAAATGGTGAGAAATTGATCTCCTTATAAAGTTTATGTAAATCATTATATATTCCCGCACATTTTTTCTAATAGTAACAATTCACTTTATATCAATCTTTATGCCCGTTGTATGCTATTCATCTAATGAACTCAAAACAGCTTGGCCCAAAATGAGTTGTTGTCAGTGTGTTTTTTCGACATAACACGCACTTTCTTATGCTAGATCCTATTTATAAGTCGTAATACCCGTGATATTTCTTTTGACTTGATATATTTTCACCTTAAAGAACAGTTTTTACCCGAAGCGTATGTCATGCAACTGCATCGTTCGAGAAATGTACCCAATTTTTTAAAATGGATGTTTCATCATTCGTTAGGTCTTAGAGTAAAATGCATGTCTTAAGATTACTTTTTTCATGGGAAAAGCTCTCCAAAACCTTATTTCTAGGCTAAGCATGGCCTTAGTCATATGAATAGGATTTTGTATGCGCCAAATATTAATTATGTGAATATTGATGCTAAATTAAGGTATGTATGAGTTACTTTGTTTTAAAGTAACACCTTAAATCGCAAGGTTTGATCTGAAAATGTACCCTGCTGGTTTACTTTAGTTGTGCAAAAAGTGTTTTCTATTTGGTGGTTGGACAATTCAACCCCGGACGATTCCACCCCGGTCGGTTCGACCCTGGCAGTTCGACCACAGGGCGTTTTGTCCCCAGGTCGTTTCGAGTCTGGTCGGTTCGACCACCGACGGTTCGACCCCGGTCGATTCGATCCCGGGCTATTCGATCCCGAACAGTTCCACCACGGGACTTTTCGACCCTCGGGCGTTTTCACCCCGGACGTTTCGACCCTTTTGTTTCTAAACTGAGATTGTTCTCATTTATAATGTACCACTTAGTTACTATTATTATTTTAAAATTATTTTTGGTATATTATGAATTAGAAATTAAAAACAGAATTTCAACTAATATCCCAAACACACTTAAAAAGGACCTAAGTTAAATTGGGTTTTAAAGATGTATATATTAAAGTGGCTCAAAGATTTTCACTGTGATAACAAAAATAAATGATTTTTTAAAATAAAAAAATGTCGATAACCTGAACAATGCACCTCGCAGGCGTTGGAACCATTACAAACGCGCGCCCTTCAATTTACTTCTTGTGTTACTTAACAAAAAGCACCCTTCAAATAGTCTACAAAGTTGCTCCTCTATAAAAAAAAATTTCATTTCCGCTATTTAACACCACTCTTACAACAGTGTATAAACGCTTATACACGTACCATTTTATTATTTAAAATCCCTGAGCGTTTACTTTCAATACGAAGTTCCTTATTGTCATTTTATAATGAAATCGATCCAAAACACTTACTTGTATTAAATAAGCACCTAAGAGAAATAAATCTTCCTCCTAATTAATATTTGCAATTGTTTTTATGATAAATCACTTGTTAAATGTTTCAAAAGCGGTTCCGTGTTAATTTTTCTATTAAGAAATTTCATTTTCTGTAATTTTGACTTGTTATACGCCCGTAGAATATTCGCCTGTATCTGATTATATACGTAGATGTATAAAAGCTTATATTAAAATGTAAAATTGATATTTCGTCTGCAATTAAATAATTTCTTCACATTTATTTCTATAGTTACTTAACAATGACTAAAAGAAATTAATTAGTTCGACCCATCTTCGTGTGATTTTATTATTGTATAATACAATTAAAAATTTAGAAAGGTTCCATTTTTTTAATTAGCGCTAATTAGCCTCAATCTTATCCAATTACATATTATAACTATAAATAATGCACTTTCAATAGCGACTATAAGTTCATTTCACTATTTATTTTCCATTGAGGCAATTCATGCGAGTAATCGTCCAACTAATGAGCAAGGGCTAAATTCTTCTTAACTAAAGTAAAACCATCTCTGAAAAAATGATTGGAGATTGATCTTCTCATTAACAGTTTTTTTAAGTCACATTCACTGACTTCCCGTTATCTTTTAAAGCACCCACAAAGATCGCATCGGCAGAGACTTGTGTTCATAAAATTGACGGAATTTTTCATAATCCAGTGCATAATTTTAACTATACATAAACCATTACGTGGTAACGTCTTTTCAATGTTTAATTTCACTTTTAGCAATCTATGAATTAAATCGTTATTTAACATCTAATACAAACACACAGTCACACGCACACACAGACGCACTTACACACATACACATAAACACACTTGCACACATGCATATTCACACACTCGGATTATAATCAGGATAAAAAGTAACATCAAATAAATTAATATAATAAAACTTCATGACGCCACTTAATTGTTTTTTTTTACGGCGCGCAAAACCACATCCTATGTTAATCTCAAACCCAAAATCATTATGATTTTACGTCTATATTTTCAATTTTAAAAACGTTAGCAAGAGTTGCGTGGTATAGGGGCTTCACCACATCCTCTGTTAATCTCAAACCCAAAATCATTATGATTTTACGTCTATATTTTCAATTTTAAAAAAGTTAGCAAGAGTTGCGTGGTATAGGGGCTTCACACACACACACACACTGACGGACGGAAATGTGCTTAGGCGCATTATTATATAGATATATATATATATATATATGGAAGTGTGTGTATATGTCCTGTCTGTTTAAGAAATAAGGAAACAGAAATCATATTTTTTATGGAATAAGGGATGTTGTTGTTCTTTTAGTTCATAACGCAATTGAAAAAAAAGTAACATTTAAAAATTATTTAAAAAAAAAAAATTTTGTAGATCTATATGTGCTTAGCAAAGAGCTACTTTTAACAAGAAAATTTTCGATGTAGATATCACGTTTGCATTTTGTATTTCGAAACACTCTTGAAGTTTAATCAAATACGCGTTAGTTTTTACACAAAATTTCCTCTGTTCCCGATAAATCCAAAATTTTATGCATTATCCTGTATCATCTGAAAAATTCACTAAAAATATGAACTCAACACAATTGTTAAAAACGCTCATTTATCATGTAAAAAACAACAAACCTCAAACATAACAATATGTCAACCTTTGTCTGCTGACCGTCTCGTTATACAGTTTGCCTTTTCAAGTTCTCCAATAAAATCTCCCTTAGATTTCAAGCCTTGCTCTAAGTTTCAACATAACCCCTTGAAGTGTACCGTATATACTCGTTCTTAAGCCGAACATTTCTGGAAAAAAAAAACATAATGGGAAAAAAGTTTGGGGGGTTGGCTTATGAATGAACGGGCTATAGATCGAGTATGTACGGTTAATGAATTTGGATCTAGGAGTACAATTCTCCATCTTTTTAAATCAATAAATGATGAGAAAATATTATAATTCCAAAGAAAGAAAAGAATATTAAGATTACATGTGCTTTGTATTCGAAGTAATGCTGACAAGATTAAAATACATATCAATAAGTGGTTGAAAAATTAAAACTAAAAAGTTATGGCAGATAATCAAAGTTTTCAATCGATGAATACAATTGAAGATTTTTTTTTCTGTTATAGTACTTAAGAAAAAAGCTAATCAGTTGTTAAGGCTAGGAAGCGCAACTTAAATAAGGCAATTGCCTGCTCCTGAATGGAAAACACAGATAACATAGCACAACAAGTTCCACAAGCTCTTTAAGGTATAATTTGAAGTTTAAATTGTATTTTATGAAACATATGGTTGTTACTGCATTGCGGGCAGTTTTATTTCAAATCCTAGATTTTTTAATAATTTGTTATTATAGGATGCGAACTTATTAAATTTTAGAAAAAAAAAACACAACACAAAATAGCAATATTAAAACAAGATAAAATTCGAAAAATTCTACTACTTTTTAATGTAGAAAATATCGAATTATAATAAATATTAAACATAAACAATAAAAATAAAAAACCTCATGTGCATGAGAATTTAACCCAAATTTTAAGCGGTACCTAAATGGCACATGGCTTCCTTTTGTGTATACTTTATCTTATTCAGCATTTCCCGACTATACCCTGTGAGACGTTCTTTACACCCTACTCCCCAACCCAACCCGACCCCCCCCCCCCCCCCCCGAAAAAAAAACAAAAAACACACACACACACACACATTGTAAATGGCTAAAAATCACGTATATTGCATGCAGTTTTAAAAGGAATAAGTATGAGACTTCAATCGGTATTAAATGCTTCCCAAACACTTTATTAAGACAATCTTACTCATTAATGCAGTCATAAAGTATGCATTTATGTTTTTCACTAATGTAGTCTTTGTAATTAACAATGTATAATTTGTACTGCAAACATTTTTTTAATATATAGTAGAACAAAATGTTTGTCAACTCACTAATAATGAATAATAACTAAATGATACGATGCTGTTAACAGCGTAATCCGCATATATGCAGTGCCGCGAATAGGGAGACGCTAAAAAGGTGACGATATACTTTTCTTTCATATATCCCTTTTGTAAGTTAATTATCAATTAATTTTTTATTAGATTATATATAATCAAAAATTATTCTTTTTCTTGTGTGTGTTTTTTAAATAATTAAATAATTGTTAGATTTTTTGATTAACAATAATCATTATTTAAATCAAGGGTCTCAAAAACGCGTCCCGTGTGCCACATGAAAAAAGAATCTAGTAGTGTTGTTTTGCTTGCCAGGAAGTTTAACATTTAAATTATATTTGTAAAATTCCTAGATTTGATTCTAACATATATCAACTTGTGTTGCTTTTTTTATAAACATAACAATGCACTGTTTGTAACTCTGTTATTAATAATACTTAACAGATTATTGATATTATTGATCAAAATAAATTTAGATGTACGAAGATATTTTTCAAATATAATTAGGTTATTTCATTTGTTATAGAGGGAAGGCTGGGGTCCTTGACATAACTCTAAAACTCTAAAATGAAAATAGCCCATGACCTCATCTGAGTTTGAGACCAATGATGTAAATCATCAGTACATGATATATCTTTTAAACTATTCTCAAAATGAGTGTTGGTTTTATAATGGCCCTTTCTCTGTTAATCTTCGATAATGAAGCTTTAAATATTGGAAAAGGCGAATAACATCCGGGATGAAAATCAAGAGCATCCAACAAATCACGAGGAGTAAACCGGAAATTCCAATCACGTGACAAGATGGCCGATCATCCCACGTGCTGGTCTTCGTCTGCTTATACATGAACGTGTCTCGGTAGTTTACGAACAGCGACACAATCAGTTTCTTAAAATCCTGAGTCTGCCACTGGTGTGACATGTTTATCTGCGGCAAACATGAAGATGTGCAGACAATGAGTGTTTGATTTAAAACGTATGTCGTGGTAGTTGTAGAAGGAATTTTGTTCCCGGTTCCTGTTGTGGGGGTCTCCAGTGAAGATATCGCCCATTGGTTGTCTGTGACTGGAGTTGTCGATTCATTGTATGCCGGCTTTGTTTCCAGTTTTTCAACTGTCGTATTTTCATATTGATCTGTTTGAGTTTCTGTTGTTGATACAGGGTCGGATGTATTCGGCACAGTCGTAGTTTCAGTCGTTGTTGTCAACATTGTTGTAGTTTCTGGAAGGTTTGGATTTGGGAAAGGCGCGTCATCTTTTAAATTAATGTATTTGAGTGCTGGAAAAGCAATCTGAAAATGTGAAGCAAATATTGTAAATAAAAATTTTTATAATGGTACACAACCAACATACAGTTTTCTAAATAGAATTTTGAATGTAAAAATAAAATGAGCAAATATTTTAAAAGGTTTAGACTAATTTCTATTTTATTTTAAACCCAATGATACACAAAAAAGAATAAAGAAATTAATTGCAAAACCTTTCACTGAGGCTTAATGAAGAAATTCTTCTTCAAGTTTATATAGACAAGACCAGGGTAATGTACGACACAAGGCTAATACACCCACATATCTCTCTATTTTAAGTCAACATCTAGAGCAAGAGACTACCTTTTAATTCATTAATACATTTTACCTTGCTGTTATTTGTAAATATATAAACTCCTCCAATGACATAACTGGACCCCAGTGCGTGGCAATAACTGCTATCAGTCGATTGAAAACTGTAAGCGGCGAATGTTATGTTTTTCCCGGGAAATCCTATATGGTGGTACCCGGGAGACAAAGTCATCGTGCACCCAGAGTAGATTGTCCCTATTGTATAAACATACATATAAACGTAATCACATGGTTTTAAAGATCAAAGCCTGAAAACCAGAGAAATTATACCTCATATTTTAAACATGACAAGAAAATTATATTGTTTAAATATCCATAAATCCCGATTACATTTCCCTTTACATTTAAAAATGTTAATATCGCCCTTGACGTATTACTATCTGGTTAGAAATCGCAGCTGTGTTTTCCACATTTGACTGAAAAATTGATTTAGTTGGTTGATGACAGCTTCTTTTCAATACGTTAGTATGTATTTGTGTTTTTATTCTCACACATACCCGTTAGATTGTTTATTTTATGTGTATACACAATTACAAGCAAATAATCATCAATCAATGTACAATCAACAATCTGGAAACTTATTGTTAGTTTTCTATAGAACCGTACAGCTTACACGAACACGACCAATCTGTATTCAACGTTTTTTTACACCTGACTTTGCTACCAACTATCTCACAATTGTGAACTTGGCAATTAACAGAAAGCACGGAATCAAGTGTACACAAATAATTCTTTTTTATAATAATATTTTTAAAATATCCTTTTTTTTCCCCCAGTGGCATGAAATGACGTCAACAAATCAATGAATGAGTAGAGCACATACACTCTATCTTCATTCAAATGTGGCTTGTTTTTGTTCTTTTTTACCCTCATACTGCAAAGTAATATGGAGTTATCACCCAAAATTTTTTTTGAAATGGATAATATAATATCAGTGTTTCTGGTGTGTAGAGTTATGTACACAATCAAATATGCATGCATATATTTTTTTTTAATTTTATACATGGATTAACGAAACCCATAGGTAATATTGACACTGCAATAAAAAAAATACAAGTAAGGGCGGAAATAACCTTGTATAACACTGCAAACAGGGGAGTAATAGTCGAGAAACGCCCCAACGTACTGGGTTTCCATGGCGAGTAGCAAGGTCTCTTCTAAAGTGATTCTGACGTCGTACTAGCTGCGCCACATGGGTTGGGATAAAAGTGACGTAATACACGCCCCTTTCTGGCTCATGGATACTTTCGTGACGTAGAACGGATGGTAGGGGTCACTTTTGATTACGTGAAATGATCCTTGTGGTAGCGATAACTCCTGATAGTGACCCGCTTTGCTGATGACCAAATTGACAAGAGTTGATCCGTATACCTGAAAGTCACAGAACCATAATATTTTTACTTTGTTGGCAATAAAAAGTAATTTATAGACTTTTAGGAGACGGCCGAGCATGTATAAACATTTAAAAAGAAACAACTAATACTCATTTTAATGAGTATTAAAAAAATACGACAATAATTTTTTCTTTAAAGTATTTTGCATGTTCCTGAAATAATATTCATATGGTTTTTTTTTCTTTTTAGACGTACCACTATTTCAGTGTTGTCATACAGAGCCAGAAGACGGTACGTGTCTAACGTAGAGCTGGACGATGGAAACGTGACGTACTCAGTAGATAGACTGTCCACTGGGACAGCCATGTCCAGTGTGTGGTCCAAAGCACCTATGCTTGTCTGCAGCAAGAAATAAATGGTAAAATTAAATCTTGATGCACTTTTGTTTATCTTTCAAAACTAACGCAATCTTTAAAAATTACTATATTTTCAATTTTAAAAAATATATATATTTAGCTTAATTTCTTCCATTGATCACTGTTTATTTCACTCTGTTACTATACATGTTTAAGTGGGAGTTAATTATGAATTTTTTTTAAACACGCGTTTTAATTTTATTTTAGAGTGTAAGTATTTGCTCGTATCGCAATTAATGGTATCAGGGTCTGAGCGCATCAGAGCTGAGAATATAAAAAGTGTGTATCAGTTATTGTCTCCTCATCTTATTTCTTGTAAAACTTCTCCCACTCAGCTATTGTAATAATAATTACAACATTCCCGTTTTAGACCATGACGGCCTATAGGGCAAGCGAAGTATCGTTCACAGGTTTCATTTAGCCACAACTAACGAGCATGGAATTGTGTGGCTAGCACTATGCCCCGAGGACCTTGCCAGCACCGATTCTTGGGGTTGATTGTCATATGGGCTTTTAGGTCTTCTCGTTTTTCAATGAAAATAAATGAGAGGGGAAAAAAAAAATTTTGGCTGTAAAAATGGACTAGCTCTTTTAAAATATTTTAAATAAAATTTATCAGTGTCAACCGTCTATACATTAAAATTGTGGGTAGGAGTAATACGTTTCAATAAAACTTACGTAATGAATTCATAAAAATATTTAGTATAGAATTTAGAATGCTTGATACGTAGGTCATTGGAAAACAAGCGAAACCACGATTTTCGATCTATTAGGAATTTTTTTTATTTAATTTCACTATAAATTATTCGTAAACAGTGCTAAAAACCATGACCAGCTATGTCTGTTTGATGTTTTATTGTCACCAGATCATCATTTAACTACAACTATTTTTATAACCTGCACACGCTTGCTACCGCTGTACACCACAACAGGTTTGTTGGCATAGACGAACGATCCGCTGAAGTCGTCTAACGTTTCAATGCTTGCGGTATCGAGCTGATCAAGACGAATCGACGCATTGTACATACATCTGTCAATTAAAATCAATAACAAAGAATTAAGCCGTAGAGACATCTATATTTAAGCTGTTAAAGAGAGTTATCCTTATTATAAATAATATCATTACTATTTTCAATGCAACCTTTTCGTCCTTTTTAGCTATACTTTCAATATATAAAATGGTGAAACAAAAATTCCATTCCACACTATTCAATTTCTGAAAAATTAAGATATGTCTGCGAATATTCAAGGAATCCATATAAATTTTTATTCAAATTTAAAAATAAAACTTTACGTTATATCATAAAATTCACTTACTGAAAGCTGAAGCTAAGAATACGTATGTTGATTGGTTGATGTTTTTGTCTCGGTAACTTGATGATGACGTATGTTTCACTTTCCACGGCAGTTATTGACATCTGAAGATATTTTAAAAAAAATTAATATGGAACTAAACTAAAAACAAAAAAAAAGAAAAGAGAACAGAAATAATCTATTCCGATTATAAAAAAAGGGTTTATATATATATATATATATGTTAATTTCACTTCTCTCTTTTGGTTTTTGGTCTTAAAGGAGTGAATGCAACCACGCAGAGTATACAATAGGCTCATATTAAACATTTGATTTTCGAATTATTAAGATTTTTGTACTTGCTAATAAATGTTATTAGAAACTATTAATTTTAAACAATTTAATATTAGATATAAACCAATATTGCAATAATTTTGCATCAGGTGTATTATGCGTAATGTATTTATGTAATTCTATACTTAAGGAAAAAATCATTTTTTCGTTAAGGAATTTTTTACTTCATTATTGTTATTTTATCCCCATCGTGGAATTATAAATAATTATTAAAACTACCTGACTCCCTGACTGCTGTGACGCGTAGGTTAAAACAAAGTACCCCGATGCTAAGAGTTGGACCGGAAATACCAGGGTTGTTCCAATACTGCTGCCAGAAGTTTGATAGAAAACCACTGTCACGTGACTAGTTATTTTCAGCTTGATAACTCCGTGATAGACGTCTGACAAATGCAATTAATAATTGAAACAAATGAAGATTTCAAGTCTTTTCAGTTGCATCAATAAAGCTATCATTTCTCTATAATATATAAACGAAGCAATACATATTTTTAAAAAATAGTCATTTAAAGTTTAATAAAATATTTAATTTTACTTTTGGCATTACACTATTTAACGTAGTTTTAGAAATTTCGTATAAAATAAAAATAAGAAAACATCAAAATGCATATAGATCTAGATCTATATCTTATACAATTAGCTTTTATTAATTTCTTTTTGTAAATGTGTTTGGAAATTTTTACTTTTAATGCGTCCGGTTAACATGCTTCAGAAATGGCAAGATGTTGAGTAATATATTCAAAAAATCCTACAACATTATTTATTAAATTTATCGCCTTAATTAACAAACAAAACAAAATCACTGTCAAAAAACCTGTTCCTCCCATCTCTATACTCCTGTCGATGGTGTAGCTGACGTCATGGTAAGATGTCACCCAATCGTATGTGATGTTGAGCATTAAATTGTTCAGGCGTTTGGTGAAATGCAGGTAGGTAACATTTAAATTACCTATATTTGAATTAAGATATATTACCATGTGTCTATGAAAATTAATTATCTTATTTCAGTTGCTATTGCTAGGCCTTTAATGGGAAGTCACAACAAGAACAACGCTCCATTTATTTAAGAATATCTGTAAAGCTTCGATAACAGCTACGCAAATCCCATTTGATATGGCCGAAGTAATTTTCTACACAAAATAAAATACCTGAAATATTTTTCTTTCTTTTAAAACGTGTGTTTTTGTCCATAGATTCACTAAAAATGTTGAAAACGAGAAAACGCTGGCTCTAAAAATTTATTTTTTCAGTTGTTTTGTTTTTATACGTTGATCTTTGCTAAGTCATAGAAGGCTAAACAAGACAAACTTTGTGTTTACTTTTATTCCCTTTTTCAATTATTTTATGAGTGCTTTTTTTAGCTAGTAATGTGTAAAGAATTGCTTAAAGGATCATTGCTTTTTAAAATGGATTTCTATGTTATAAAACACTATGGGAGCAGTTCTAAACACCTGAAGTGACTTGAATTTTTGATGATTTGACCAATGATTCGTCACTGTTCGGTAGCACGATTAAGTAGGTGATGTCAAGTGCATCTAAGTAAGAAGAAGGCAGAAAAAAATACGATAGCAAAATCATATTAAAATTATCGACTGTTCATAAACAACTAATTACAATTTTTATTATTAGTTTTTATTAAATAAATTATTATTTATACTTTTAAAATAAACATACCTTTTAAGTCAATATTAAAATGTTTCTTTTAAAATTATCCAGTACTTTAGCGAAATACAGAGTTAACTAAATCGAATCTGTTACTGAAAATCCTACATGTGAAAGAAAGTTAGCAGTTTCAAGCCTGCGCCTTTCATAGGGCTTCCCGGAAAACCCCTCAGCATTATGGCCCCCCTAAGGACGTAAAAGCTGAGAACCCCCTCCCCGGAGCTGTCGCTTCTAGAAGTGGCCACCTGATCGTCCAAGACACTAAATCGAAAACGCCTTCCACTAAATTGACCTCTCGATGGAGAGGTGGAATTTTCCCTACTTCGACTCGCTATCACTTCGACGTCACCCCGGCAAAGCTTACAAGTCTCAATTATTTGGGCCGCCGCAATGCGGGGGATCATCGTATCTGTTACATACGCTCCTGCTGTACAGAAGATTGTTGCATCGTAGGTTCTGTTAAGAACGCATTGGCAAGTGACGCATCGTTATAATAATAACGGTTGTGGGGAAATATTCAAATCCCCAACCACACTTAGTTTCCCTCAACAATGTCAGGCACCCATTCTGATCTGGGTGAACTCAGGGACACACGTGAAGCCGAGAACAATTCTCTCCCTTCACATAGATTCGAACCCATGACCCTCCGTACGCCAGGCATGCCCTAATACGTAAATTCATATTGATATTTTTGTTTTTAAATGTGAAAATAACCTTTCTGGCAGAATCCTAATCCTCGAGACCTGGTACCATTGATGTCATTGAGCTTATATTCAGTGTTGAAGAATTGCCACGCGAGGTTATCTTCTCCGCCGGATCCAGACCAATTGTTAGGCTCATATGGCGCCCAGTCTTTTATGGAGATGTTTCTTTCAGTCGAAGACCACGTAAACACTCCCTCGTGGAGAATGTCACTACCCCCAAGAAATATGTCTACGCCGTTAATTGAATCTGTGGATGATTCAGTGGAAAAAATAGTTTAATGTCGTTTCACATGTGGAGTATATAAATTTTAAGATAATAATGTTTCTCTCTCTCTCTAAATGTTAGTGTCCTTTAATTAACGCTTTACATGGGTGAGCTCAAAAAAGGTGACAAAGTTTAAATTACTCAGGCATATACTCTTTGTAAGCAGATGAGTTTCAATAGTAAAGAAAAAAATTATTACGAACATTATTGGTATCTCTGTTGCGTCTGGGTTCTGGATACAATCTTAATAAGGACAGACTCTTGTCGAATAGAAGGTGTTCTTTATTGAACTATATTTACACGTATAAATCCTTCATACAGCCATCGAGACATCAAAGCATAGGCTTACAGGATCACAGTCTTCACAGTGTTCGAGACATCACAGCATAGCCATACAGGCTCACAGCCTTTACAGTGTTCGAGCAACCTCGATAACACCATCCGTCTACAACACAGCCCTGGCCGAACGTCCACACACTGACGTTACAAGTCTCTCCTATCCTTTCTCCACTCGTCTCACACACACTACACAGACCCACACTATATAAAGCCCTTGCGCGCACTCTCAAGTCATTGCCTGACATTCCAAAGTCCGTCAACTGAATAGAGTTCATAACATTCTCACCACAACTCACAACACTGATTGACAACTCAGCAACAACTCAGAACCATTCATTGACAGTGATTCTCATACCTTGACATATCCCCCCTCTTCCGTTAGATTCTACTTGCTAGTAGAATATCACAATCAAAATAAGTCAGGGTATGGAATCACTAAACATTCATAACACATCATGAAAATAATTGGCCTTAATACATGAACAGCATCATATGAATCATATACATACATCATATTAATAATCCCTTAATCTATTATATCATGGAAAACATACTACTGCTGCTTTAGCAAACGGAAGCAGTCCTCTACTCGAATTACATAGCTACATAGTCTCAAAAAATAAGTCATTTTAGCAGAAATACAAACAAAATTTACACATGCGAGGTCTTACATTATTAGACATAAGTGATAATCAATTTGTATACCAATATACATGTACAATATACTTATCTATATATACATCCGATCTCAGGTGACAAAAAAAATTATATCTATACAAGATCTCAGGAGAAAAAAAGGATTATATATTTACAACATCTCAGGGAAAAAAAATAATTATATATGTACAAGCTCTCAGGAGAAGAAAATAACCCTAAGAACAACATATTATTACAATTTACAACATTACCAATCAGGCAAAACAAAAAATGATAGTACTTGTCCACCTCATGGGACCTTTTAACGAGCAACCACGGCTCTAATAATTTCTTTACCGGGACCTGTGCTATTGAGATCTCCCATCTCACTATAGCCACAGTCCTATTGGGATATAAATACAGCCCGCCATTCCTGCCACCAGGAACTTGGTTAATTGTATTACCAAAAACTGCCCATCACTCCTGTTGTACAGGACGTAGTAAATTATATCTCAGTACNATTACTATATTAACAGGTTACACAGGTTGCTTTAACTGACTCTACTGGTTCCTCATATAAATTCTTACGATATTTACTCCAGGATTGCCTCCAGCATGAGGTAATCTTACAGGGATAACCACTTATCCAAACTGTAATATTTCAGCATGATTGTATTTAACCCATTACAATCACTTATATCGCAATCATGTGCATCTATCAATACATACGGCCTATGGAGATAACACTTATCTGTCCATACCCATAACTTTATAACATAGCCATCATCATATCCTTATAATGATCAGCAAAAAAAATAACATCTTCATACACAATATTTTAACCACATCAAAAAATATGAGGTCTCTATGTTTGAATCTTTATCTTACACATTCAACTAAATGGCCATGAATATTATGAAACACTCATTAACACATGACCTTTAGTGAGACCCCGTCACGTTGTCCTCAAATTAATGTTTCAACCAATGCAAAAACATAATCATAATCAAATCCTCTTTAGTTATACTTAGTCATCAACTTGTTAACAAACCCGGCAACAAAAAAATCCTAATCATTGTACTTGGTGGTATATTTCGTTTATCTTCTACTACTACCAGTACACGCCCCTGGTTACCGTCATCCTTACTGCTCGTTTCCCACGTGAGCCTAGGCGGGACTTTTAACATGGCAATGTTAAATAACCCCCAACTCGTGTCCAGGGTATCTTCGCTACCGTACATGTTTGTGGCGACCCACTCGTATTCACGCCCGCTTATCAATATTTTTAGAATGACCCCCACCATCAACCAAATTCTTAGCCACAATGGCCAAGCAACCCGGTCATCTGATTCACAGTCTCTGTAATTCTCTCTAATTCTACACGGGTTGTGACGCCTAACTGAGTTATTGTCGGTCACGGTCTGGTTATTTCTGGTTTGACCTGTCCCCACATAGTAACTCTCCCTGTCTTCTTGGTCACGAGAAGGGTTTGTCCCGCTGTCATAAACATAGCCCGTTTCTAACAAGTCAACACCAACTTCCCCTGAGCACATGTCATATTTTTGCGTGGACCCACAGCAGCGGTTCTCCTTACTTTTCACATTTTCATAATTGTGGATGCTTTTTTCCACCCTTCCTGCAACACACTTTGCAGTTTTTCCCTTATTACATTCATCCATTATGACTATAGTAACTGTCTCCTCTTGTGTATTTCTGCTCTGTTCTGTCTTTTCAACTATTCTAACTAACTTTTCTACAGTTGACCTCTGATTCTGTCCATGGTCAACTTGTTTACTTTCAATTGCTCCCTCCTTCTCTATTAGGGCTTCTTTTAATATCAAAATTTCATCCTCTTTCACTATCAATTTCATACTTAAATCATAGTTTATTTCTTCTTTTTCCTTAACGATCCTCCACATTTCAATAATGTCCTCTTCTTTCTGAGCCAATAATTCGTCCATATATCTTTTCTCTCTCTCTTTTTCTGCTAGTTCAATTTGTAATCTCTCTAATAATTCCTCTCTCTCTACTTCAGACTTCTTTTATCTCTTCTGTGTCCTGCATTATACTAGTTAGATTTCTCTCAATTTCTATGTTCCAATTTTCGTAATCTTTTATCATTGACTTTAGATTTGTGTCATAATTTTCTCCTATTTCTATCACCCTTCTTAACTTTTCAGCATCGTCTCCTTCACTGAGTGTAGCGTTACATGTAACTACAGTCTCTTCTCTAAGAGCTAGTTCTACACTATCTGTATTTTCTAATATGCTATCGTTTAGTTCTCTCTGTATTTTTTCTACAAACTCATCCTTTTCCACTAAGTTAATCTTCACTTGGGCAATTTTCATTTTTAAAGTCTTTAACTCCATTTCATCTTTATCAAGTTCTGTATTTTGTTATTTGCATTCTTTTGCTAAGGCCGTTAATTTACTTTGAGCGCAGCACCATATTGCCTCTAGCTCACTCAGTGTATCTTTAGGTTTCTCTATTGCACTTTCAATAATTTCTTCTCTTTGTTCCGCTTTCCTAGACTCTATTTATATTTCTCTACTTTCCCTATATTTTTTTCCTGCAGCTTCTATTTCTAGCAATTTTAATTTATGTTCCCTCTCTTCCCTTAATTTTTCTCTTTCTTTTTCGTATTCCATCTGTCTATTCCACTCCTCTAACACGAACGCCTTTAGTTTTTCTCCTTCTAACCAGAAGTGTTTTACCCCCATCTCTCTAAACTCCGCCATTGTAAATCTATCTTCCATTTCTACTTCCTACTATTGTACTAGGACCAAAAGGGTTGGAGGAAACAAAAATAAAATATCTAACATCAATTTCCTATTACCCAATACTCTTAACAATCATAAAAAAATAATTATTTGTACTTGCCTTGATTGCCAGAACCAGAGAACACACTTTCACAAAAAAAAAACAATCACTACACATTAGTCCATGTAATAAACTAAATTGTTATTGTTCACCGACGACACCGTTGACACTGGGCAGCAACGAGGAGGGGATGTCTCTCTCAATGACGGGACGGTCATCGACGACGCACTGGCAGCAACGAGAAGAGGATGTCTCTCTCAATGATGGGACGGTCATAGACGACACACAGGCAGCAACAAGGAGGGGATGTCTCTCTCAATGACGGGACGGTCATCGACGACACGCTGGCAGCAACGAGAAGGCAGATGACTCTATCAAGGACAGGACGGTCCCCGACAACACACAGGCCAGTAACGAGGAGGCAGATGTCTCCCTCAAGGACAGAACGGTCCCCGACAACACACAGGCCAGCAACGAGGAGGCAGATGTCTCCCTCAAGGACAGGACGGTCCCCGATATCACACAGGCCAGCAACGAGGAGGCAGATGTCTCCCTCAAGGACAGGATGGTACCCGACAACACACAGGCCAGCAACGAGAAGACAGATGTCTCCCTCAAGGACAGGACGGTCCCCGATATCACACAGGCCAGCAATGAGGAGGCAGATGTTTCCCTCGCAGACTTTACAGATACTTCGATGTTAGACAAGAGTTTCCAGAGGTCCACTGACGTAGCCCCCACTGTTGCGTCTGGGTTCTGGATACAATCTTAATAAAGACAGACTCTTGTCGAATAGAAGGTGTTCTTTATTGAACTATATTTACACGTATAAATCCTTCATACAGCCATCGAGACATCAAAGCATAGGCTTACAGGATCACAGTCTTCACAGTGTTCGAGACATCACAGCATAGCCATACAGGCTCACAGCCTTTACAGTGTTCGAGCAACCTCGATAACACCATCCGTCAACAACACAGCCCTGGCCGAACGTCCACACACTGACGTTACAAGTCTCTCCTATCCTTTCTCCACTCGTCTCACACACACTACACAGACCCACACTATATATAGCCCTTGCGCGCACTCTCAAGTCATTGCCTGACATTCCAAAGTCCGTCAACTGAATAGAGTTCATAACATTCTCACCACAACTCACAACACTCATTGACAACTCAGCAACAACTCAGAACCATTCATTGACAGTGATTCTCATACCTTGACAATCTCTGAGTGGAAATTGAATTTATTGAATATTGTTAGAAAATTTTGGAACTTGCTTTAAATTGTGTAAGTTTGTTATTTTGCTTTTTTAAAATATTTAAACTTTTTTTTTTGTATACTTGTTATTAAATCTTGAACAAGCTTCTGTTGTGTAACTCAATGAGATATCTACGATATCATTAGTCATCAATTAACTCTTTTAATGACATACATTTTTTAAATATGTCTCTGATGGTAATTTAAATCTCCTCCATTTCGACGAGGCTTGATGCGAATTGGTCTTGGTCATAACCATTTAGTGTATGTATATTGTATGCAGTCGCGTCACTAGGTGTCTAAGGTGGGGGAGGGCCGCCCCGGGTGACACCATTCACAAGCGGTGACAAAAAATATATAATTATGTCTATTCCCGTTATTTAGCACTGGAAGACTCGGCGAGGTTCTATGGGGAAGTCGTGAGGGGTGACACCTTTAGCTACCACCCCGGGTGAAACCAACACTAGTGACGCCTGTGGTTGTACTTGCATGTGTGTGTGGATTGCTAGGTGTGTGAGCAAGTGCATTTTATACAATTCAAATTCATACTTTGTTTAAAAATATCGATTAGCTACATATTAAACGTGAGCATAACGCTCCCTATAGCATGTGGAGCCAGGCAGTTTATTGATTTGATTTGAATTTATTCCATTTTTATCTAATTGGAAGCTAGAATAGTTAGCTCTAAAATACATACAATTCTTTGCATTAAGGCTGCAGTATTCATAATAAAATAAATTATTACTGACAAATGATTTCGTATCGTAAGCAATTAACCAGGGTGAAAAATAAAGGCGCAAATATCTTGAACGAAAGGTAATGATGACGGCAGCCCTCTTTTTTTGTTTTTGTTTTGCTGCTTTACAAAGTAGCCCTGGCTAATAAAAAAACTGAAAAAAAATGCTTTCTAAACTTTGTATGTAACAAACATGCAACTCCATATAAATGAGCATCGGGTGCCATTTCACATATCAAATACCGTGCGTTTTAATATTCAAAACAATTGAACATTTAAGGCATGTAAAGGCAGAATTTTGAAATTTTCATGCATAGGATAATATTTTTCTTCAAACTAACGTAAACTATTTTTATTTTTTAATTCTTATGGTATCTTCTTAACTTATCTGTTACATACGCCCTTTGTATACAGAAGATTATTACGTCCTACGTTTATCTATGGTTTGTGTTTAGTCCTGCAATCTTATTAGAGCTTTAAATGATGATAAAGTGTTGGCTTTCCTGGTTTCTTCAGGCAACCCATCTACGCCCCAATTCCGGGCGGGAAAAAGAAAACGTGCATGTGTTTGTTCTTGCGTACGGAATAAGAAAGATGGTTATATCCTTATGTCTATCTGAGGGTTGTATTAAGTTATCTATGTGTTGTATTTCTAAATTAGAATTAATTGCTTTACGTATAATGACTACTTTACTCTTGTTTCTTCTATCCTCTAGGGGTTCAACGTTTAATTATGTAACTAATGGTGTTATTCTTTTCAGTTTTGACTTTTCTATATAATGAATTCGGCAACTGTTTTTGGAACTTGTTCTAGTATATCAATGTTTTCTTTAGAGGATGGATCCCATTAGTAAAATGCACATTCTAGTATAAGTCACACCAAGGTGACGTAGCATATTATTTTTATATCTTTTTTATATTTGTAAAAGTTTCACTGGTTTATTCACTGGGGTGGGCCGCCCTGGTAGACACTATTTACAAGGGGATTCCAAAAATATAAAATTCTGTCTATTCCCGTTATTTAGCACTGGAAGACTCGGAGGGGTTCTATGGGGAAGTCGTGAGGGGTGACACCGTGCGCTACCGCCCCTGGTGACACCATTTGCTACCGCCCCGGGTGACACAAAACCTAGTGACGCAACTGGTTTATTTATATTATACAAGACGTGCAATGCACATACCCCTAAGAGAGCTCATCTTGTTTTTAAAGTAGTAGTATGCATCCAGAGAGTAAAACTCAGCCAATCTGCTCTTTTGAATAGCACACGAGGCCTAAGAGATTACAAACATAAGCATATAAAACACGACTGAAACCACAATGAATATTTGATTAATCAAACTCATGATTTAACAAGCTTTTAAATAAAGTTACTTAATCCCTACTTGAGAGGTTATCACGTGTTTAATATTTTGAGCAGCTACTTGTAATCAAACCTTACAAATTCAAGCTAAAATTGTTTATATAGCCCAGAAAATTATTAGAATTATTTTTTTCTAATTATCCCCCTGAACATTTCAATATCTTGATAAATTTCCAATGTATTGAGAATTTAAATATATTAATTTAGATATTCTCAATGTCAGTTGAATTTTTAAAAAAAATATATATGTGTATTAAACATTATTATTTAAAAATAGTGTTTCAGAAAAGCTCATTTCTTTGGAACTTACATATGAACTTAAATTGTAATTTTCTTCTCAAAAAAGATATGCTTACATTCGCATCAGCAAAGCTCATCTTGGTTGTCTTCAGCAGGTAGCAGTTGCCGTCATTGTAATACTCGCCTCCAGGCAGTGCTACTTGACATGGGTCACCCACATCTATAGTAGCATGGGGAAAAACACACAAAGTTGTGTGTGATATTGTAAAGAAACACGTTGCCTTTCTAGCCCACTTGCTCGACATTATCATTACAAAGGAAGTCTATAATATGCCAATTAATTATTTCCATTTATTTATCATTACATCTGGCTGCTACACTTCCTCTATGACATTCTGTCCACTGCGTCGATCCGGGCTTCGTCATCTCTGCCTTTTTAGATTGAGGTGAGTTTGTCTCCGCACCCTTTAAATGTCTAGTCCTAAATGATGCGTGCCTTACTTAGATCCCCAAAAGTGACGGTGCACTCCTTTACCGTGTTGAACCTAAAAATGCTATCCGACTTATTTGATTTGTTTTACTTAAAAACATTAAGCTTTGCGTACGCAAAATATATCACAGAATTTTGTATACATTATGTCAATGCTGACATCAGGCGTATTATCAAATGAAAAATTGACAGTAATCTTCCTGAAGCGAAAATGTTATGAATATTTCATACTGAGTAGAAAATTTTGGTGGAAGAGTTAAAATGTGGGATGTGTTTAGATAACGTGATATTTTATTAGTTATTTCTCTTGTAAGATTGATATTTATGTATCTATATAATGCTAAAAGAAGAAACTAATAAGTTGTTATTTAATAAATTTGTAAAAAAAAAAATGTAATCAGCTAAAATTGACAATGACTTTCATTCACATAAAAGGGAACATAATTTTACAATTTAGCTTCTTGTAAAATAGAATTTGAAGTAATCCATTTTAAAGCTAGATCAGCAAAAATATTTTTTGACTAAGGCAGGGGTCTTCAAACTATTGCCCGCGAGCCAGATGCGGCCCTCGAAGCCCTCTCATTCGGCCCCTGGAGAGCTTTTAATCTTTAAAAAAATGATACTATTTTTACGTGTCGTTTAACAAAAAACTTAGTAGTTGGGGTTAGTAGTCGGGCCCCAAAAATGCTGTTTTACAGTTAATGTGGCTCTTCTGCAGAAAAGTTTGGAGACTTTATGGACTAAGAGTTGTAGGCTGCCTACGGCGCCCAACTTTTTTCACAAGGACAAGTAACTTATCCATGTCCTTGTTTGATAACTACGAAGTATTAAACTTCAGAAAGGTACACAAAGTATTTAAAATTATAAATCATCAACTAATCTTTCTACATCGTTCCCGTTTCCAAAATTAAAATGTAAGTTAAAACAATGACGCCAAATCACATTTTTACGGCCAGAAAAACGTCACGCATTTTAACTGCTATGGACTTTTGTACTATTTTAAAAGAAATCTTTAAGTTATAAGTATTTTGCACACCTCCAAATGCACACCTTGTATTAAAAAACAAGCTTAAACAATGACGTCATAGCGCTACGGAAAAAATGATTGAGTGAGTGAGTGAGTAGGTTACTTTGGCAATTACATTGTTTATTGTTATGAACAAACGTAAATATGTGTTGTTGACCTACACAACTGACAGATGAAGCCTTGTTTAGTCCTACATATTTCAAGGGACTTGACAGGATCAACATCGAGGCTAACGTCTGACAACTCTAAACATTTTCCGGAGCTGATCTGACCACCAATCCACCAGTCTGTGAACAGTTTTTCCGGTGATGTTAGTACAAAGATTTTATTACGTCATTTAGTATTATTTTATCTGGCAAAGGGGCATAATTAAATAATAGCTTTTGGATAGTGGATTTTATTAAAAGTCTAAAATTTAAAAATAGTGGAGATGATCTAGTAGGTTTTTTCTATCGGACTATTTTAATAGAAAATTAATATAATAATTTCACGATGAGAAAATTATGAGTCGTGCTGAAACATTGGAAAATATGGTAAAAAAAAACAATGGGTAATACAATAAGAAAATGGTTATTTTTAATTACAAAAGATAGACAAAATATATGCGGAAAAGGCGTAATGTTAAATTTCATTATTGAAATTCTGATGATGTTAAAATTTTTAAACAAATTTTTTTTAAAATGACAAATTTACGATATTTTACAATGAAAAGATATGTGGTAGAGCAAACCTTTAGGTTCGCCAAATAAATATCTGAAGAATTTACATAAATAAAGAATGTCTATTATAAAGTTCTATTGTAAAAATGCTCACCTAGTTTTGTTTGGTTAACAGCCTTTATTAAGTAAACTAGGTCTTCAGCGTTGGGCTCAGCCAGATGTGCGTACGTTATGTTCTTAGCGCAGTATGCCTGATGATTGTTAAGTGTAGAAATTTCTTATAGAGTGATATTTACTAAAATGCTTTCTTCACAAGATGAAAATATGTCATTCATAAATACTATTAATAATCTCAATTGATATAAATTCATCAGTTGCTATTGTTTTTAATTATTACATTTCCGTGCTTTTTGTGATTTTTAATTTTTTTTTCCATTTTAGTTCATTAAGATTTCTTAGTAAATTATGTGTATTACTTAAAATAAAATTTAATAAATCAGTCATTCATCAAGACAATGTTTACATAACCTGAGCTTCGGTCCAATTCAAGGGACTTCTTTCCATTTTATAACAGTATCCGTTGTTGTACAATGACGTGTTCCAAAAGAAACAAGGGGAGCTTGTGGCACCTGTTGACATTTGAAATTAATAATGACCATAATGATAAAAATTGTTAAAAACCACTTTATCGCCGTATAATAGGCTAAATATAACTTGATTAGTCTGTTAAATATATATAGCGCTATATTACTAGACAAAACTTACATTGAACAAGAAGACTCAGAGTCACAAAAATACTTTGAAACCTCGAGTTGTGAGGCATCGGCCACATTTTGATAAAGCTAGTTTAACAATTTACGTTTAAGACAGAAAAGCAATATATAAATTTTGAAATTCTACATAGCAGTTGCCAGCAGTGTACATTGAATAAAAAGAACAGACGCACCAATGTGAAACGCTAAGTATTTTTAATGGGTTCTCAATAGAAACATCTAGCAGATTTTTTAATCAATTAAGACAACTTCCTACAAAGAATGTTGTTTTTTCTTTAAGTGCTGGCCATTAGTTTTATTGGAAATTGGAAAAATACCACTTCAAGTTGAACATATTTGGATAACGCACGCACACACGAACACACAGACACACACACATAAATCATTTATTGCCATGCTAATTAATGTTTATGTCAGAGAGGGCAGTAAAATATTTTTTTCCGTTGTTTGAATTGGAGTTTAACGATTTTTTTTGTTTCCAATGGATCTAAAACTGATAAAAATAAAATTAACAAGTCAGCTTTTCATTTTATGAACTTTTTTTTTCTTTTCTTTTTTTTATTTTTTTTTGTTTAATGGAAAGCGATTGGTGTTGACAGATTTATACAATTTAATTTTTTTTCGAAATAAGTACTCAATTTTTTATATTTTTTTTTATTTTTTTTAAATATTTTTTTTTACAATTTTTTAATTTATCTTCTGAATTCGTCATTTATTATTTTTTTAATTGCTTAATAATATTTTTTTTTAAAACTTTCATAACAATGTAGCTTTAATGGCAGTTGTGAATTTCAAGTAAAGTGTAAATAAATTTTTAAAAATTATATAACCATGAAATACATTTAAATGTAATAAAATTTTAGACCAACAACTGGTTCCCGTTTACGATTTAAAAGCTAATAGGCTCTCGGGGTAGGCTATCAGCTGAAATACTACAATAAATAATACTCATAGTTTAAAAAGAAATTTGTTTTAGCCTTTGCAAAACCTTTACTTTAAAATTTTGACGTCTGAATGCATAGGCCAATTGGCCAATGTCTGGCCCGTGGGCCCATAAACATAGGGGCCCAATGGGAATATTTGTATTTATATGTATTATGTAAATTTATTTTTTATTCCTGTGAAGGGGCCCAATCTATCTTTGCCCAGCGGCCAACACTATTTCTTAGCACAAGGGCCCAAAATGGTGTAAAGACGGGTCTGATTTAAACAAGGATTGTATCTAAAAATTCTCAACTTTTAGCTTTAAATTAAGAGAAATATATTTTTTCTCTATTCTTATTATATTTAAACGTATTGAGTTAAACCCGCTGCGTTATATTTATTGACTAGAATAAGTGTATGGTTGACTGAACATGACTAATGACAAGGTTAATTTGCAAGCCAGCGTGATATAAGCAACCATAGATATATTGATACCATTTCATAATGCAGTGTAAGAAAATAAATAGCAACATACTTGTAAGGGTAGTTATGCTTGAACTTTGTTATTCCCGTGGAAACAAGATGAAATATGCACATTAAACAATTTTAAAATTATTATTTGAAAATATATTCTGTTAAGTGTTTTTAAAGACTCGTAATTCACCCGTCGTATGGTAATATTAGAAATATATCAAAAAATTATATAAACACCTCTGCTATCGATAGTGTTACTTGAAGATACAATATTCTAACCTTGGATAGGGACTAAATAAAAACCCACGCATATATATATATATATATATA
>MUZC01004406.1:94351-108297 GCA_002072015.1 Radix auricularia | reverse complement strand
TATATATGTATATACATTGTATATATATATATATTGTAACTGCGAAACCCTTCAATTTTCCTTCGTTCGCATACCATATCTATATTATATCCTATTTTAATATAATGATACAAATAAAAAAAAATATCTTAAAGCCTTATACTCATGGTTAGGCTTGGGCGCACTGAGCTTTACATCATTTTTAAATTTCCATTTAATAAAATACTGGATGGGCATATAAAATTGAGAACATCTGGTAAGAAATGACTTATTTCAAGGTATAAATTAACTAATTATAATTCCACATGGAATTGCTTTTTGCAAATTTTTGTAGCTAAACAGAAATCATTTCAAGTAACTTAGTAAGTGAACCAGTATACAATTTAAACTAGTATGGGTAAGTTTAAAATAAATCCCATTTTACCAGATATTCTCATTTTTATAAGCCCACCCTTTATATTTATAATTGAACAAAACGTGTGTATTATCCTTTTTATGATAAGTTGCGTGTCCTACCATTACGCAGGTAAGCTCTTAAACGAATTTGCATCATACTAAACGACTTTATATGAAAGGAATTTTCTACGGCCTTTGATTCTGGTCCTTGTAACCTTTTACCAGCGATCCCTTGCCTGTCAGTATCCAACACTATAAGATTCTTAAAACAAAGTTTTGAGTCGCATCCCACATTCATGAATAGTAATAATTGAAAAACTTAAATGTTGTCTAATTTTATTAAAAACATTATTTTGAGGCATCTTTTATTTTAACAAAATGTTCATTAGACTGGACTCAGGCTTATATTAAAGTAGATAGATGAAAACATGTAAACAGAGTGTGAGCCAAACAGGACGCTAATAATTGCCCTTCGCCGAAACGTTCAATGTTGTGTTACGTCCTGTCAGGCTCACTCATACTCTGTTTAAATGCTTTCACCCATCTTTTATTTATAGCTGCTTAATCAATTTAATGAAGGTATTTTTCAATTTTAATTTCAACTGTTGATAAACTATTCATATCTCAGAAAATCCGTGATTTGAATTTTATAAAGAAGCGTATAATAAACTTTTCAAAATAATATACACGTGTTTTGATGTAGCGTTATTTATTCATTATAGTAATATATTTTTACGGCTTAATTGTCCGTATTTTTTATGTTTTCTTGTCGTTTGAGCTCTTAATTTTGTTTCCATGCCGCAGTATAAATCGAAACATGCGAAATATATCTGGAGAGGATAAAAACAGAATCCAGCATATCATGATGACGACACCTGAGATGCCAAGTGCTCTACAAGATGGCCGATCGTCCCAGGTGCTCTGCTTTCTTTGTCTGGACACGAACGTGTCATGGCGATTTAGAAATAAGGCCTTGCTTATTTTCTTTGACATCGCGGTCAGCTGCAGATTTGACACATTGGTTTTAGGCACACATAATGACGTGCAGACCAGGTGAGTGTCATTAGACGAAGAAGACGTGTTTTCTGGAGTAGTAGGTAGGATTCGTGGCATCGTGGTGGGAGATGGGGGTGGTGTCTCTTGTGTCGTGTGTGTCGTGGCTTGTTCGGTTGTCTCGTCTGAAACATTTATTGAGAAATTTTTGTCTGGCTGTGTCGTTGACGTGACATCTGTTGTCGGCGTTGTGTATTTAGAAGTTTGAAGATTTGACGTGGTTGTTGTTGTTAGCGCCTGGTCCGTTGTACTTGTAAAATTCTCATTTTTTGTGAGAGTTTCAGAGGTTATCGTCTGTTCCGAGGGCACCGTCTCCGTGAATGCTGTTGTCGTTACCATATTGGGGGTGGTTGTTTTTGTGAATGTTGTGGTTGTTGAAGGCCGGGTTGTTGTCGGTAGAGTTGTGGTTTGCGGTAAGTTTGGTGGCTGGAATGGTTCACCTTCTCTCAGATCAATATATCGAAGTGCTGGGAAAGTTGTCTAGGAATATTAATAAAAAATTATATGTCTATAAAAAATTGAAAATAGAAAATAAAAATTGAAATGTTTGCTGTCATTGTTCTAAAAAACAAACACACACAAATAAACTATAACAACCGAAAAACAAGAAATAAGTATCTGTATTTAAAAGTTTTACTACTAATTTTTTTACACAAAAATTAAAAATCAGCATTTTTAGTTAACCTTTTTTATCATTAAGATACAAATTTGTTTTTGTTTTTTTTAATGTTTTAAGAATGACTGTTAAAGTGAAATCATGAAATTATTTTAAAATTTAGGGAATAATAAAGAAAAATATTTGTTTTATATAGTCTACCTGAATGTGGCTCATATCATCAGTTCTTCCGCTGATATCAGAGGTCCCCAGGGCGTGGCAGTAGACCCCGTCAGGTGATTGTGAACCGTAGGCTGTGAATCTAAAACCAGCGGTAGTTAATCCAATATCATGGTGTCCAGAGGATAGAGTCATGGTGCAACCGCTATACATAGTCCCTTTTTAAAAAAAAGAAGATGTTTAAGTCTTCAAGTTATAACTCGGTATTGAAACTGAATAATATGTTGTAAAATAATATGTACCTTCCATATAACCTGAAATAATCACTAAGCCACATTAAACCAATTTTAATATAATTATTTTCTCATTTGACCTAAAGTAAGGAGTGTATTTTTATAAATGATTATTATATATATACTCAATTTATATATATTTTGTGTATTTATTTATCAATTTATTTTCTACGATATCTTATATTTTTGTAATTTTTTCAAATAAATGCTTTGCTTTAAATATATATATTTTTTAAAAAATAATTGTTATTTGCATTATCATTTAAGTCGTAATACTGCTTTTTAATTGCGTCAACGTTACCGGTAATAGAGATGCTGAACTCAGAAAAGTCTGATTAAGGTACACATATTGTCTATTACCATTTATAGTCTTGCAAGTGGCACTGAATCTTGTTCTAAAGTCTGTTACGTATTGGCTTTCCATGGCCAGCGAGATTGTCTCCTGGGTACTGATATTTACATTATAATTGCTGCGCCACAAGGTGCGGGGTAAGAGTGATGTAACACACGCCCCCTGTGGGTTCGAGGATATTTTGATGACGTAGAAAGGATGGTAAGGGTCGCTTCTCATGTAGTAAAAGGAGCCGGGTGATAGGTCTATGACAATGTGGTAGCCAGCTTTGCTGATGAATACGCTGTGAGAGTTTTCTCCGGAAACCTTCAGAAAGACAAACGTTGATTTTTTAAGCATATCAGCAGTACAAATTCTTGCAACAATTTTACGTGGCAACATAGAAGACGCACTAACGAATTTGGGTCAGAATCTTAATCATAAATAAAAGTTATGTTATTTATCCCAGCATAGTACATCTGTACAGTTATCAGAACATGCAAAAGGTCATAACTTAATACGTCTTGTTAACAGCATATATGTCGTCAAACGAGAATGTGACGACGTTTGGCTCTGGCGTTTAGACATACTGTGATGTTCGTGTCGTCGTAAAGGGCAAGGAGACGAAATCTTTCAGATAAGGAGCTCGTCGACGATGGAAATGTAAAATATTCAGTTGAAAGGCTGTCCACAGGGACGGCCATGTCTAGAGTGTTGTCGGATTCTTGATATCCATCCTGAAGAAAGACAATATGGAATTATAAATGTAGCTGGTGCTCGACATACGACAACGACTGTTAACAGCATAACGTCGTAGCAAAATTTGATCTTAAGTTCAGTAAGCTTTTGGTTAAGTAATATCAATGAAGTTTATACAAATATTTAATTAAGCTGTACCCTAAATTTTCTTTTTTTATCGTAATAAATCAAATTTAATACATTGTTTTTTCATTAAAAAAATTCTAAACCAATTTGTTTCTTATTTACAATATTTCTTGTTTCTAATATGGTTAGTGATTGTTAGAGTCGAATGGTTGTAAATTCCACTACAAATATAGTTATTACTAGCTAGGTGAAAGTTAACTTGCCTTTTGTAGAAATTGTAAGGATATATATTATATAAATGTGTATGTGTGTGTATATATATATATATATATATAATACTATGAAATAGGAATACAGCATGCTATTCTTTGATCAGACATCTGCAAAATGTGCACATTCAGTAGACTTGACAATCCACAAAAAAGTTTTAATAAGCCACAAACTCACTGCAGAGTTTTAAGGTTAAACATCCTGTTGCGGTTTTGATTTTAATATTGGTAAAACCCCTTAATTCTGTGCTACAAACTACATTACCCTTAGAATGAAAAACGCACGTGAAATCTATATCTTTTAGTTACGTACTACTCCTTAAACCTTCTTCGTTTCAGATACGTTCTTGCCTGCCTCACCTCAACTACGTCACATACCATTACACCACGTCATAACAGCGCGTTCAATAATGTCAAGCACCATGTGCCAGACCAGCACAAACCCCAATAACACCTAAAATTAAACTAGGCACAGACCTTCACACGTGTGTTTCCACTGTACACAGCGACAGGTTTGGAGGCATAGACAAATGTTCCGCTCAAGTCCTCCGACGAATGCAAGTATGCGGTCTCCAGCCAATTCAAGCGTACAATAACTTTGTCTGCACTCCTAAAATTACAAAAGAGGCTAATTTTAGTCGCATTTTAAAAATAAAATCATAATTTTGTATTAATAGCTCTGCTGATAGACATTAGATGTCATTATTTTATTATGTCGAGTAGAAGTAGTCATAAGATTACATTTAATAGTAACGATTCTAATCACAGAAATTAAGACAAGTGGTCAACCTGCAGACCATGACTCAAGACAGCCAAAGTCAAACTTTACATTAAAACTGTTTAAAAAAGATTTTTAAAAAAATAATGTTTTTTTTAAGAACACCAATGTTACACAGTGAATGAGGTAAAGTAGTTGTTTCATTGTAGATCAAATCGCAAAATGTGACATTTCAGATTTGGCCCAATACCAAGAAGAAAAAGAGGCAGACCAAGGAAGAAATGGGTAGACGATTTCAAAGAGTGGACCGGCCTGTCATTTAGCGACTCCCAGAAGGTAGCCCAGAACCGTGACACATGGCATGAGATAGTGTGCAGTTCAAAATGGTGCCCCAACGACCCAGCGTCGGGTTAACGGACAGTTCAGTTTCACAATTTTGAAATTTTGACGCTAATTATTTTTAAAGAAAATAATATTTTAATTCTTTATTAAAAAAAAATCCTTATCACATTTATCTTAATTAATTTTAAATCGACTATTTCTTCACCCTCTCCCTATCTCTATTATTCTGTTTCTTTCCCTCTCTCCTTTCCACCTCTCTCTTTATATATATATATCTTTTTCTCTCTCCGTCTCTCTTTTTTGCCTCCTGAAATCAATGTTATGTATTCCAAACTCAAAAATCATGTAGCTTAAACCTACAGAAAACTGAAACCATTGACGCTGATTGTTGATGTTTGCGTCGGTTGCCTTGGTAACTTGATGACGACATCGGTTCCTCTTTGCTGAGCTGTTACTGAGATCTGGCGTTAGTTCAAACGTAACGATTTAAAAACAATAAACAACTATTTTTGTAATTGATAATGTTGCAAATATTAAAATTGGCTTTTAATATTAAAATAATAATAATAAAAAAACAAAATCAAAACAATTAAAATAAACAAAATATAGCAATCTGCATCATTAAGATCATGGCAAATTTTAAAACTATTTCTTTTCTTGTATTAAAATACAACTGAGTAGATTTCGTTTGTGACCTAACCTGACTGCCGGACCCCAACGATTCGTTAGTCAAAACGAAGTACCCGGATGTGAAGAGTTGGACAGGAAAAACAAGAGTAGAAGAATCATGTGTGTCGGAGGTTTGATAGAGGACAACAGTCACGTGATAGTTCGACTTAAGCTGGACGACTCCTCTGTAGATGTCTGTGGGTCATTGTAAAAGGTTCATGTAGATATGAAACAAGATAATATGACATACAATATATGCTGCAAATGATAAACTAACGTTCAGGATAATAAGTTGTATATGATAGTATTATATAAATTCTCAAGGAATTGAAAACAAAACAAGTAAGATTTGAAAACTCCCCCCACCCCCACCACCCCACCCCGCCAAAAAAAAAATCATGTTAAGCCTAGTCCCTTTTGGAACTCAGGACGTGTTAGCGCATTTTCGTATTATGTATCAGTACTTATGTTAGATATCAGCATTATGTAGTTATCAGTAATTGTGTTTAGATTTTAGACATATTTTTATGAATTTTCTTGTGTAATGAATATACCTGACATTTTTTTTATTTAAAAGTCATTTCTTTACATTTAAAAAAAAATTATTTTCTCTTTAATCTAACTACAAGTCACCACAAATGATGACGTAAAACTCTCTAAACTTTTACACATATTCTAATGACGTCAACAAAAAAAAACAAAAAACAAACTAATTCTTTTGCACGCCTTCGCATCACTCTTGAATGCTTGAAAAACTATGTATTCGACTTCCGGCAATGGTGGCCGTTCCCTGCGCTAGTGTTACCTCTCGATTCGAAATATTTTTTGGTAGTTTTAACGGGATTTTTTTAACGGATCAAGTAACTGAGTGTTGATGCACAAATGGCAGGTCAGGACATACAAAAAACATATATACCTCATGGGTCTAGGACTTATGGATGCTGAGATCAAGGGTGATGACGGACGGACGGACAAAACGGGTGCAATAGCGCATTCGACTTCTCGAAAATGCGCTAAAAAAAGAACGTGGGTTTTGAACATTAGAGCGCAATGAGAATGCTGGTCTGACATTGATAGTGTTACCTCTGTAGAAGACAGCATTCATTTATTTAGAATACCCAATATTAGATTGACTATATTCAATACATGATAACATGCCATAAGATGACAACATGGCTGACATACTGTGTGTCGTATAATGATAGAGAGGGAAAAAAAGAAGAACAACAAACTTTAATTTATGCATTACTTTAAATTATTTTCTTTGCGCATTAAAATGTCTTAAAGTCAATTCCGGGAACTTTTGTATCATGTTTAAATCCTTTTTGTTTATTCGCAGCATCTGTCTGTTTCAAAAATTTTCTATCGATTTTTGACCCACTTGCCGGTCAGTAGCGTCGCTGGGGGAGGAGGTCGAAATTCGAATGTCTCCCCAAATTAGTGGCCGATTTTTTTACATTAAATAATACGCCACAGAAATGTATGACCCCTCCCAAGTAGATTAAGCACCCTCCCCTGGCTCCCAAAACCCTACAAACTCCCAACCATTGTTCCCGGTATCCTAATGAGCTGAAATTTTGGAAGCAAACACGTGGCGACGATAAAAATGATATTTCAAGTTGTTCGAATGTACTGTATTTAAATTAATGAAATATTAGATTATCACTATGTATCTCTCTATAGCAGGTAAATATTTATGCTACTCTGTGGTAATATGTTAATCAAGTTAATATTTGTGATACAATAAAATAGTCAGAAAAAATAACACTCTACCGTATATATCTGTGTGAATCATATCGCTCGCCATCCATATTATACTAAATTCTTTATTGTAAAAAAAAGGTATGGTGTATAGTTTTCTTTAATAACTATCATTTCTATGTAATAATAAAACACACGTATTTATAGATGTGATTCTCTTAAAGTTTAACAACGCGTCATACCGTTATCTGTCATCTCGATGCTGCTGTCCAGACGGTAGATGACGTCATGTTGCGAGGTGACCCAATGGGTCTCCTTAGTTTCTGGGCCGCTGTTAAATCGTTTAGTTAAATGGAGGTAGGTAACCTCAGTATTACCTGTTAAGATTTAATTATAATCGTTACGTAAAAATTAATAACGTATAATAAAATAAAGCTATTGACTTCTCAATTAAAGAATAATATTTATAAAGGAAAAACTTCTTTGATTTCATTCTTGTATCAATATTGAGAACGAATAAGAAGAAGAAGAATTGAGAAACTTTAATCCATTAAATAAAGATTAATGTAAGGGCTCAGAAGAAATGTATATTCTTTGCCGAATTAATAAAGACACTATTATCCACTTTTATAAATTGACTGCTCATGCAAAAAAGTTTCCCGTATAATGTTTTAAAATTTCCACACATTTTTATTTTTTTTTTTTTTTTTAATTACATAGACTAACTTACAGGATTATATGTTCGTGATATATTTTTTTTCATTTCTTGTTTTAATATCTTAAACCTAATTTTATAGAATAGTCATTTAGGGGTTTACGTTATGGTAGGTTTCTTACACATGTTTAAAAAAAAATTAGTGAAATCTAGGGGTATAAACTGAATATGCGTTTTCACTGTTATTATTACGTTTTCCCATAAGAAATGTGTCAAATGATGTTTACCAACCTGAAGTGACGTGAATTTTTGGTGATCTGTTGACTGTGACGTAACTGTTCTGAAGTACTATTATGTAGGTCACGTTTAGAACATCTTTCTCAAGAGAAGACAATACAAAGTGAATTACACTTATTTTAAGTTATAAGGGTTACTACTAATTTTATAGTAAGGTCAGGATTTAAAATAACTCAAATCCATGCAATAATCTAAAAGCATTGTTTCTAGTATTGAACTTAGGAGAAACAAGCAACACATAATCGATTAAACCTGAATTTAAAATATGTGCTAAATTAAGGAAGAAGATGTGACAATGCTAGAATGTCTATCTAGTTCAACGGTGGCTAACATTTTTGGTGCCGCCTGCCTAAAATTCAACCAAAATCCACTTATTTTAAGCAAAATGTCAACTTTCCAGTGAAACAAGAAAATGGGGATTAGACTCTGTTGGTTTGATTAAGGAAGTAATATTTTAGTCGAGAGAAGACGGATTAGGCTCTGCGTGCCAGCTATGGCACGCTTGCCATTGGTTCGCCATCACTGGTCGGGTTTAAGCATATTTTAAATCAAGTTTCAAGTTGCATACACTTTTTAAGTCAGAAAGATTGTTAAATATACGCGAAAAATGTTTGTATCTTTGGTTTTTGATGTTATATTTAGATGTTTGAGGTCTTTGGTGGACCTTTGTATAAACATGCATCTTCCTGTTAATTTCAACAAGCCATTTGAAAAGACAATTTGATTTGATAGGTATTTTATTGAGCTTTGAAGTATTGAGTTTTTGCTTGTCTGATATTTACTATTCTTGTACCGAGTGTGTTTATGAATTTATCTCGTTTAGATTTGTTGAGACAAGTATTTTTATATATATTTTCTTAATCATATTTAAAATTTGATTCTTTATACCAGTGTTACAGGTATGTGTTTCTCGGGAGAAATGTGTAAGTTATTTCTTTTTTTTCACTTTCTCTACATGCTCCGATGACACTAAAAGATTATAACTACTTAATGTAATAATGTATACCTTGTTATGATATTTAGTAACATTGTGTTATTTTGGGTTTTTTATCAATAGGGGAAGAGGAGACTAGGATGCATACGCTTTATAACTTTGATTTAAGTTATAGTTTAATGTTATTTGTTTTGTTTTACCATTTATTTAAGAAGTATATATAATTATATGTGTGTGTATGTGGCCGTGTGTATTTGTGTGTGTGTGTGTCTTCTTAACAACTCACCTTTCTGACAGAGCGCATATCCCGTTTGTGCGGTGCCGTTGACGTCATTCAGCTGAAAAGCCTTGTTATAACCCACATAATATTTTTCTTTCCTCCAGCACAGGTGATCTTCTCCGTTGTCGTCAGGCCAATCATTGGGTTCGCCTGGTATCCAGTCGTTTAAAGATACGTTAGTATCCGTGGAATACCACGTGAAGACCCCTTCGTGCAGCAGATCGCTCCCACCTAGGAATATGTCCACTCGGTCTCCAACTTGCATATTATCTTTAATAAAAATAAATGAAATACAGCCGCCTTATATAAAACATGATTTATTAAAGATTTGTAATAATAATGAAAGGCAACAATTATTTTGTCTATAAATAAAACAATTTAGGTAAAAAAAAATTCTTTTTTAATTATTTTTTTTTAGAATTATAGAAAAAATCCAAGTTTCATAGAAATTTAATAGATTATTTAATAATTACAAAGATTACAAAGTAAAAATAAAGATTATAAACCCACCAGCCCTAAAATGAGTGATATTTTTTAATTTTTTTTAAAAAATTGCCATTATAATCAGGCTTTATTTCTGGTATCGTGAAAATTTAAAGGGAAATTAAATTATTAACATAAATTAAAAACGACAATTGGGTCCCAAAGGAATGGACATTAGCAGTTCCGTGCCCCATAGTATTTTAATATAGGCACTTAAGATTTTTTATACTAAATATGGTCATAATCCATTTATTTCCTCATTAACTAACAGTAACTGATTTTTATTTATTGTTAAAATAATTTTAAAAACCTTTTCATTTTAATTCAGTTTCAAGATGGTTAAAAAGTTCATTGGAAAAAAAAATATTACACCTATATGAAGATTAGACATTTTTGGCTACCAGCTCCGAATAAATTAACACTGGAATTTGAGCTACTAAGTTAAGTACGCAAAGTTTTGTTAAGATTTATTAATTTACTCAGCAGCTAACACGTAAACTATTTTATATAGATATCAAGTAAAAAAAAAAAAAAAACAACATTAAGGGCCCCAGGACCCATTAAGAGCAGCACGATATAAAATTCAAAAACCTGTTCATTTCAATCTTTATACTAATGGATACATATTTCATTATTCTTCAAGGTCATTAATAATTTAATAAGGAATAAATATTAAACGTTTAAAAGAAAAAAAAAGACATTTTGGGCTCCAAGCCCCGAAGGAATGGTCATTAGGAGTTCAGTGACGTATAGTATTTTGATATTGGCTGTCCAGTTTTTATATATAAAGTTTGGTTAAGATCAATCTATTTACACAGTAGCTAGCACTTAACTAATTTTTATATAGCTCATATAACTAAAATATGATATTAAGGGCCTTCGCGCCACATAAGTTTTAAATTTAGAGAACACAAAGTTTCATGACGATCAGATGAAAGGTTTAGTCAGCTATAATGGACATACACACAGAGAGAGAGACGTACTTTCTTTATATTAACTCGTGGCGTCTGCTTGATTGAAATATTGATTGTTTGTTTACCGAAAAAATCGTTGGATCGATTTTTAAACTTTTTTTCCCACTTGCTGGCGAGCTGAAATGTTGCAGGCAGACTCGTGCCGCCGATAAAAGTGATCTTTCAAAAGGTCAGATTGATCGACTGAACTCTATTTAAATAGATAAACTATTAGATTGTCTCTAATTATCTCTGTGTAGCATGTTATTTTTTGTGCTAGTGTTCCGGTGCGTATTATATTAAACAACTTGTTAATATTTTCCTTTCGAGCGGTGCGGTGTGTATTATATTGACAATATTTTTAAAAAAATATATATTCCCGATCTATAAATGTAAATGCTAGTAATTGCTAGTCTGCCTCATGTTAATTATGTCCCATATTAATTATGGTTTTGTAAAACTTTTCCCTTGATCAACTCCACCTGAATTTAGCAGGTTGTTGTTTTTTAAACTATAAATTAGGGCTGTTAACGATTAATTCAAAATTATTCTTTAACTTTTGAAAAATATATGATTGATTAATTGTTAATTTCGATTAAAGCCAAAAATTTAAATGTATGGAGTCATAAGAAGCATTTATTAAACGTACTTATCGAATATTAAAATAAAACTGGAATTTTTTTAGACTCCCCATTAACAGATCAAACGTCATTCAAAAAATACTTACTAAATTTATAATCCATCTTGCTTTTAAAATAGTTATATGAGTCCATCAAGCGAAACTCTGCTAAACGACCCCTCCCACGAGCACAGGTTGACTGAAGATTCCATTAAAGCATATTATAATGACATGCATATTTTTTTTTTTTTTAAAAAGCGTTAGATGTTATCCCACCAAGAGAATATACTAAAATCCAATTGTTCAAATAAAATGATTATAATATGTACTAAACTTATTTTTAACTGTTAAAATGTTAATATTGTAGAGTCCAGGACGTTAAGTTTTGAAAGGCTACTCCCATAGTATTCCAGCGGGTGGAAAGGGAAATAGTATAATTTTCTTCTTGTATAAACAATATTTTTTTTAATGGGGGGGGGGGGATGCATTCATGGACTTCTTTGCTTTCACTGCAGCTACGTTTTTATTTTTTATATTCGTTTTATTAGTGTATTGTTTATTCGTTAAGGAAGGCTCTTTGCCGAAACGTTTGCTGTTTTGTAACTTCATGTTCGGCTAATCCATATCGTGTTTCTTTCTTTTCAATTTACCAAATAAGGACATGGTTTTTATTTCATTGTCTATGTATGCATGTGTTTAAACTTTTACGTGTTCAATTTTTTCTTTGAAATTCACATACTGATAAACTATTGGATCCCCATTAATTATTTATTGCTATTTATTTATGTTTTTAATTTTTTGCAAATGCATATTAGTTAACAAATTTTTAATTTTTCAAAACTTATATAATTTAGAAAATATTCTCAGAGTAAGTTGATATTTTCTGTGGTTAAATTTATATATGCATCTTTTGAATTGTATGTGCTAACACAGATAAAGTGTTAATATTTCTATTAAATTTCAAATGCTTACATTCGCCTCATCAAAGTCCATCCGATGGTCATCGTGTAGTTGATAGCAGAAACCGTCATTGAAATACTCGCCCCCAGGCATCTCTTCTTGACATGGGTCTCCCACGTCTTTGGACGAGGAGGAAAATAAAAGGCGCTAGCAATTCAGTATATATAGTGATTTAATTTCCCTTTCTACCTCAATCATGTTTTCCGTTACCATTATGGATTTAAATCGTAAAAAGAAAAATAAAATAACGATACAATAGTGTCTGTTTTCTTCATAAATTAAAATAAATAAATAACCGAACCTACACATTTGACAAATAAATCCATGTCTGTTTGTGCATGAGGTGGTATCTTTCGTGGGATTAGTCAACGTGTTCATGTCATTCAATCGTATACATTGACCGCCTGGTGCACTGCCTCCAATCCACCATGCTAAGAAAAGAACGGAAGTCAACTTTTATTGAAACGTGTAGAGAATAAATCGATATTTCTTAAAACTTACATTTATGTTCCCTGTTGCATACACATCTACACCAATTTTGATTGCCCCCCCCCCAACCATGTTTGATATAAAATTATTATGAAATTTAGAAAATACAAAATTATCAAAATTAACGCATATTACTCAAGGAGCAAGCAAGAAAAATTAAATTTAAGTAGACAATAAACCAAAGAAATAGAAGGATTTAGTGCTGCCGTTTCTGGCGAGAAGGGGTGACCTCTACGTGGTTCGCCAGACGAGTAAGGTCGTGGAGCAGACCACAACCTGAAACCGACAAACCCCTGGCTTGGACAGCCGAAGACCGTTGTTAGGCGCTAGGTGCTAGTCATATATGATTACAGTCGCTGTACGGATCTTAGGCAAAGCATTTAGATGCAATGCCGATGATGAAAACCAAAGTACCCGTTGAGGGTTGGGTTACTCCGAAGCGACCGTTTCCTCCCCCTCATTTAACTAGCAACGCTGTTGAGCGTTGCCGGTTTAGGGCCAGGAGCGCCAGTACGGAATAGCAAAAGGTACCGCTAGGAAACGCTTTTGGTCGCCAGCTCTGAGGAAACCTTCCGGTGGGGTTTAAACCCTAGTTAGGTTAGTGATGATCCCCACGCTTTGCGGCGATCTAAACTATATAGACTCGTAAGCTTTGCCGTGGTGGCGCCAAAGTGATACTATGTTGATAGCGAGTCACAGTAGGGAAATTCCACACCTCCCTCGGGAGGCACACTTTAGTGGGAGGCGTTTTCGGCCCAGTGCCCTGGACGCCCAGGCGGCCGCTTGTAGCAGCGACCGCTCCGGGGGGGCTTCTCAGTCTTTACGTCCCTTAGGGGGCCAGAGGGCTGAGGGGGTTTTCCGGGAAGCCCCATGAAGAGCGCAGGCTCGGGACTGCTGATTTTCTTCCACATGTAGGATTTTCAGT
>MUZC01004406.1:71642-94044 GCA_002072015.1 Radix auricularia | reverse complement strand
TATATATATATATATATATTATATATATATATATATACTTATATTTATTTTATAGATATATATATATATTAGTACACATTTGCTATTGGTAAAACGATGAATTAAACATTGAAGTTTTAACTCAATTTTTTAAACTATTTTTGCTTATTTTTTTTTTGCTAGCATAGCTCCTTAACATTTTACAAAATCGTATACAGTATGGCAATTTATATTGCAAAAGAGCAATTTAAAAACTAGATTTGTCTCCCTGTCAAATAGATCTTTTCTATCAACATTAAATGTCTACATGTGTGCTGTTAATATTTTTTTTGAAGGACACATATAGCACACAGTATGTGTTTACGACCTCCAATAGGGGATTTTTATTAATTTATTATCAAAAAATATTTGGAAATCAGGGTGATTTGTAGGTTTTTAGTTCTCATTAAGAATAATTAAAATCTGAATTTTAAAAAAATGATCATTTTATATAGAAAATTTAACTTGAAAACTTTTCCAAGTATGAGATATGTTTTTACACTTAAAAACATCATAAAATTTTGGTAAGACGGAAATTTACGAACGTATTTAACAGCGGAAAAAATTGAACAGTAAATAGATGTGCCCATGTGAACTAAGATACAACTTTATTTAATCAAATACATTGAAAAATAAAAACGGTTATTGCAAGTAAGATAAATCTAATTTAATTTCAAGAACAAAAATAAGCTAATGAAACTCTAAACAATCTGTGTTAAAAACTATGTGAATATTAAAATAAGTGTGCACATGTTCGGCTTCGTGTCGAACTTTTTTTAAGATAAAAATGTGTTTATCTATAAATTTATTTATTCGTATATCATTTGTACAAGTTGAATATTTAAAATTTTCAATTCAATTTAAAATATTTATCTTGCGTTAGAATTGGCGTAACTAGAAGTAGTGGGGGTTGGGGCGGGACGCCCCTGACGACACCATCATTGGGGAAGAACTCAAAATCTATTAAGTTGCTGTGTACAAAAAAAAAAAAAAAAAAAAAAAAAAAAAACGACAACTGTTTTTCATAATTTAAAAAAATTAAACGAAATACAATGAAATAAGTTAAACGTGTAAACTTATTAATTAAAAAATACATTAACAGTTACCATGCAAAAGGTAAACTCTCGAAACAAACTACAAACTACGTAAAATAATTAGGAAAAAAGAAAAGAAAAAGCTGCATTGGAGCGAGAATGGCAAAATTCTAGGCATTTTTTTGTTTTAAAATAAAGACATTATTTAAGAATCCCACCTTTCTACTCCCTCCCCCACAAGGCATAGTAAAAAAAATATGTGTTCGCTGTGCTATTTTTATTATTATTTTTTTAAAAAATTACTATTTTGATTAAAATTGAGACGATATAAATTTTAAGCTCAATTTTTTAAAATGATGTACCTGTGCATCCCTCCACGTTATTGCTGTTGAATCAAACAATTTGTAACAGTTTCCATTGTGATATAATGTTGTGTTCCAGAAAAAACAAGGGGAACAACGTGTGCCTGAAAATAATTATTTTGAACTTCACTTCTAAAATACTCATCTTACCCCTTGGAGCAGAAAACACAAATTAAACCACAGAATAGAAGCTTATAACTGGATTAAATTAATCTTTTAAAAACAAATCTTACATGAGTGATCCAAAAGGCCCTTTGATATTTGAATAGCATTGGTCACAAATACGTAACATGAGAAAGCCCAATGAAGACACCTAAATAATAACTGAAACTTTATTACGTATCTGCAAAGTTGTTTCGCCTAATTTGTCAGCAAATTAATTCACAGATAATACAGAAATAATGCTAATTTGGGGAATTCATTTTGATCCTGTTAATTGGCTCCTTAAAATCTAACATTTTCGTCTTTAACCGTAATATCTTGTTATCATTTTGTGTGTGAAAGTAATATAAAAGAAATAGTATTTTGTTAATGTTAATACCAATTCTGAATTCATATATTTTCTTTAAGAAATATAGACCAATATAAGATCACCTTTGCAAAGTGCGGACTTACCTTGTATGAGAATAACAGCTACAACAGCGATACCTATCCTGATGTACATGACGTCCAAAGGCTATATATAAAACAAAATGAACCCATTAATGGTAAATTATTAAGGATAGAGACGAAATAAATGTAATAAGGGTTTAAACCCCAATTTTGAGCAACATGCACCGCGAACATTATTGGTTTTGTTAACATGAAGCTTTTTTGGAAATAAAAGAATCAGTCTCAATTTTTGCTAGTGATTTACTTATTTAAAGCTGAAATGTAGTACCGATTAAATTTAATATTTGCATATTAATATAATATAAGGAATTAAAGATAATAAAGAATTTTTATTAAAAAATTAAATTATAGCTGTGATTTAATGTAACATCCTCTCACTCATAAAATTAAATTACACCAAAGGTTTACCTAATTTAACAAACACCCAAACCCAAATTTACTGAATCTCTTTAGATCTATATCTTCTTTTTTAATTCATAAAACTGTTTTCAAACTTTAACATTCTTAAGTCAAGCGTAAATTTTGAATTCCGGTGTTATGTTTATCAAGCAAATTCAAAGAGAATGAACGCAATCTTTACAACAAGAAACAAAAAGCCACCGTATTGCAGTTCATAGGCTAAGGTTTTATTTCAAGTGTTTAATTTTTTTACTTCTCATTTTGCTTTGAAAAAAGAAAACATTTCTTGAAAATCACTCAAATATACATATTGATAATGGGCAAGAAATCCGTTTTTTAACTTCAACACAAAAAATGTAGATTTGCACTTAGAATTTATATAATACAAACATGTAAATCCTCTTACGAACATTTCAACAGATTTGATGTAGACAAAAAGAAAAATTATAAATTTTGAACGTTATTTTCTTTTTAATTTGTTAGTTTATTTATAAATATATAATTTGTATTGTTATATTAAAATTGTATAAATATCTTTAGTTTTAGTCAACTTTTAAAAAATAAAAAAAATTGAGGACTTTTAATTAAAGACTAAAATAAATAGTCACGCACGGAAATATAACGCACTTAGGATGCATTAATACTTGGTATAGAAGGTGCGTCTGTAACACGTACTTACAAATCTGAGCAAAAAACAAAGCAAAATACGTTTACCTTATCTTACTCCTATTGTTTTGAAGCTCCTTGCATGTATGCTAACATTTCAAACAAAATAGTTTGCCATAATTTATTTGATTTCCCACAACATTTGGAATTTACCCGAATGTTTTCAAATCTGCCAAGACTCGTTTTGGCAGATGTCTTCGAGATAAGGAGTCTGCAGGAAAACCAATAATCACGAGGTAAATTAAATATTGGTTAGTAAACGTTGAGAATATTGTGGACGGGTATTTTAAATGTCTACCATCCGGCATGATCGACTACCTTTTGTTATGTGGTAGCTTAGATAAATAGAGTGTTTGTTTATAAAGTTGAGAGAGAGAGAGAGAGAGATATGAATGGCAGATAATTTTCGAAATCAGGTGTCAAAACAGAAACAATCATTCCGAATAGCAATGAATGAAGTATGATTGAACCTATTATTGTTAGCAAATATGTGGACAAGTATTTATGTATGTATGTAAGTATGAGTGTGTGTTTTTTGTGCATGTAGATATGCTTGCATGTATGTATGATTGCATGTATGGTATGTATGTATGTAAACATGTATATATGTTTGTATGCATGTATGTACGGATGCACGAACGCATGTATGTGCATATATGAAGCCCCAAGCAACGAAGCGATTGGAAATCAAAAATGTGGTTGTGCAGATGCAAGAACTATTTTGGTTTCAACGCCGCTGTTGATGATAGGATTTAACTGTAATCCTTTATAATATGGTCCTACATTTATTTTATATTTGATTTTTTTAAATATTTTTTTTAAATTGTTTAGATTTACTTTTTGAAAGCTCATAATCTGTTGTTGCTGTCAGGAACAAAAATAATATCATGTTCTTATGAAATTAAAAAAAAATAACATTACCATCTAAACAGGAGATAAAAATAGACAAAAAAACAACATAAGGATTAAACTATGCATTTTAATTTGCGTCAAAATAAATTTATTACATCGTTAACATTTATAACTCAGCTGAATGAAGCAGGGTGAGAAATGTGTTGTTTTTTTAAATCAATATTGTGTTCCTACTTTTCTACAATATTGGTAGTTTTCTATTTAGATTTAAATTCCATTTATTATTTTTAGTTCACGTCTCTTGAGTTTGAACCACATTTGTATCTATTCCCCGGATCAATAGCTGTCACAACAGTTGAGTAGCTTGAGTAGCCTAGAATCGATAGTAACTGACAATTGCAATAACCTTGAAGCATTTCTAAATGTTCTCATGGGCGATTTCCTCAAAACATCGAATTTAAGGGCACCATACACGTTTTAGACATGATATTTAAAAGGCATTCACATTTGAGGGCTTTTGTTTTTAAAACGTAGTATTGTTTTTGGGTGATTATTTTTAATTTCTTTTTTGACTAAAAAAAACTGTTCTTATTAGACAAAGACATTCAATGTATAGAAAGATTGCTATAAACGCCCTATTTCCTTTTCTTAGCATCTCCAGGCTTTTGCATTCCTACGTCTCATAATTTAATGACATCTTTTTTTAATGCCTCCATTTACTAATGCAAATAATTTTTATAAAATGTAAATCCCTATTACACATTAACTTCCACTGACACCCGGATTTCTTTTTGTTCCCTACACATTGGCATACCCTTATGAACGCACTATGTCAACAATTACTGTTATTATACAAACATGTGTCTAACTTTTCCTTGACACCCATAAAACCTTTGATGCTAACCAGTGTTTACTTTATTGAAATCACATAGTCAACTAATTCACCTCAGTTGCTACCCAATTTCTACTTAAATGACATGACTTTGCCATAAATTACAACTCTTTTTAATACCCGTCGTCAACTTCATTCTCGTAATTGTGTCATCCATTGCTAATCTGTCTTTTTATCGACAGCATTTTGCAATCAATTAAATCTTACATTTGTACTATGTTTCTACTTTCGGTAAAGACATTATCTGTTCTCACAGCTGCTTTAATATTTCCCCGTGTTTACTTTATTGGTATTATCTTGCCACCAATTGCGCGTCTGTCGCTATCATGTGCCGCAGCTACTGTTATTACTTTCTTATCAATTTTATCTCTACCGCTGTGCTGCGCCCAAATTATAAATAATAATTTTATTTCCGTTCCTCGGAGTGTGTATTTTAATGATAATTTTTTTTGTAAATCAATAAAATTCCCTCGCAGATGCCGAAAAGCAAACACTCTCAAGGAATAGATATTTTTTTTCAAAAAAAAAAAAAGGCACGGAAAATTAAATTAAATCTTTTTTTTTGTTAGGGGTGGTCGCAAATAAATGTAAATATTGAGCATCAACACGGACGCGTGATTATTCATGAGAAAGTTATTTATTGTTTCAACACAATTCCTGCTTTTGATAAAGGACAATTTTGTTGTTGTTTTTCTCAATGTAATGACCGAATTATTTTTTTGTAACCGTGGTCTGAGTCCAATTAATTTTATTCAACGGTTTTTAATTGGAACTATTTACAATTGCCGTTGTGAAATAACGTCCCTAACTATTGAAGTCCAAACAACTAGAAAAATAATAATTTTAAAATGGGAACTAAATTGAATTTTATTTTTTTACTTTAAAACGTTTCAGAAAAAAAAAAACATAAAGAGTATTTTTTTCCTATCTCAAATAATTTGTACAATAAATTTCACCTCCCTGATCAATTTGTCTGCAATGAATTTTTAGCTGAACAAATGTTCTGACAATTTAGTTAAGAGCTGAAGGATGATACTAGTGCTTATCTCTTATGACGATAATAGTTAAACATGAAAAATTATTTATAGATTGATTTAATTGGGATAAAATTTTATTGGCATATTTTGGGATTTACTCGCTTTAATTTCGTTTAAATTCATTATAACCCCTCAGGTGACCCATGCAAAAAAAAAAGTTTTTAAAATCAGTTCAAAGTTTCTCAGCCATCTTTCACATGCAGTTAGGCGTGAGCTTGGTTTAGTTAAGATTTTCCGCTTAAAACATAATTTGATTTCAAAATTAACATTTAAAAAAAAAATATTAATATATGTCGACTTTGGATATAGTTGTAAATTGTTCACAGTCTAGCCTAAAGGCATTGCAATATTTTAAAGTATTCCAATTTCATTTTTATTCATTTATAATGATTTCTGACGTGAAATTTCTGTAACAATTTAGGAGTTCAGTTATTATGTATAATTTTATATTTTGACTCCAGCCAACATTTAATAAATATATCTTCTTCTGAGCCCGTCTTCGCTTTAGTAACCAATTTGGATGTTGCCATAAAATATTCTTAGCTTTGATATTAAATTGAAATTGATCTACTTCCATCTCAATCTTTTCATATTTAAAATTATTTTGTTACCTAAATCAATGAACAGCAGTTTTTTTTAAATAGTTAATATAATTTTTTTGAATCTTATGTATTTAGAGCGTTACTATGATATTTTTTTGTTAAAAATAAAGTCTCTCTATATTTGGTTAGTTGATTTTGGCACCCGAACTGTGTCTTTTTTCTGAAGTCTCTTGTATAAATTTAAAAAAATACTTTTACTTATTTTTAATTGAATTCAAGGTTTTCCCAAAGATTAGTACATAATCTTGTCTCCTTTTAATTTTAAGGCCCGAAGCCCATTCAATAAAATTTACAATAACGAGGTCGCAATTTCCATTGAAACTTTAGAATTGGTTTCCACAGTATAAGCCGAAGATCCTTTGTCTCATTACCACTAATACCAATAATGGTTTTTATAAGCCGAAGATCCTTTGTCTCAGTACCACTAATAACAACAATGGTTTTCTGTATAAGAAGAGTGCGGAAATTTTGTGCAACGGTGAAGGGGTCTTTTTTTAAGTACATGACAAATATCTCGCCAAATATCACGTGTAATTAAGGTGCTCAACAGCAAATGTTTCAAAGATTTATCTCATTTTGTTAACAATAACCCTCTTGAGGCAAACCACTATATAAGGTAACTATTTTATATTGCTTGGGGGCCGCGGTGGTCGAGTGGCAGCACACTAGCGTTCCTGTGGTCACGAGTTCGAATGGGAAGCCAAGGACTTGTTCCCGGGGCCTAGCAGAGTTCCACCCAGCTCCAAATGGGTAAAAAGCGGCGGGGTAATGCGTGGAAATATTAACCGTGGCATGTGAATGCTGCATCACTTGCCGAAAAAACAACTGCTGCCTTGAAGATGTATGGCTGACCAAAGGCTATGGAAGCAAATCCAGAAAATACATCAGGCTGAAGTTGGAGTCCACGGGCTAATTGGCGCAAAACTCGTGGCACGCAATAAATTCAATATTCAATATTGAGAACGAAGAAAAAAGTAGAAGAAGAAAATATATTGCTATATGGCACCTATAAAATCAATTAAGCTGTAAACTGGTTAGACCGCCATGACTGAAATGTCGAAAGATCTCGGTGCAGTCGATGGACAATCGATTGGTCGATTGAAGTGATTTTTAAATAGTTTCCCAAAGAACGGAGGCGTTGACAAATACGATGTCTTTACAGATGTGTTGATTTTTTTTTAGACAGATAGTTATTATCATGGAAAATATTTTTTTTTTATTAAAACACATCTTTAAATGCATGTCTTTCATCTTTCAGGGCATGACTTGTCTCCCAAAAGACAGATGCTTAGAGGTATTTGACATTACGCCCCTTATAGTTATCTCATCAACGAGTGCGCATGTTATTGCAAAAGTTGACATTTATGATCTATTGTCTTTTTCATTGAAATTGCTAAAACAAAAAATTAGCAGAAAAAAATTAGCAAAATAAAAATAAAAAAAATTAATAGCCAAACAATCCTGAAATCGTCTTAAACGGTGCACATTTTAAGAAACCTTATGATTTCTTTTTTTAAAAAATCTATAATTTTATGAAAAAACATACATGGTAGTGCCATTTGATTTTAATATTTAATGTAGCAGTTTTGTATTCGGCTTTTTGCAGAGCTAGCTGCGGCGTCTTTAAAATCCTATCAAACAAAGATCTTTCGACACGGGTTGTGCCAAGCCATATGTGTTCACACAATGCCTTTGTGACTGGTATACTAGTTTGTGGCCTACAGAATAACACAGGCGCCAAACCTATTCAATTATTAATGTGGTTTTACAGGCATAGAAAATCACTAAAAACAATTCACGGTTAGGTGACGGGCTAATGCACATCATTTGTAAAGGTTGAAATACCATACATGCCATGTAAATCTTTAACTTTTTTTTTTTTGCTTTTGTAATTAGATTGACAAATACCAGAGATTGAATTAAGAAAAAAATTACGCATGTAATAAATTAGGGTAAATCACGGAGATCACTAAAGAAATACGGCAAGTTTCTACTCAGGCTGATCTAAGCAATGATAAACATTTCGTTGAGGTAAACGTAGCATGATGTCAGATTGCCTAATGGAATGCTGTGTCTTTGTGAAATCACCATGATGAGAAGTGTGTAACACACAATTGTCATTATTCATTAGTGCTGACGTTTCTCTGCATAGTTCAATGGAGTCAATCTCATTGGGGTTGGGTTTTTTTTGTGTGGTTTTTTTTATAATTTTTTTTTTTTTAATTTTAAAAATGTTGGCCAAAGGTCCCCAACATTTTCAGTAGAGGACTAAAAGTTAAAAAACGTAATGTTACACTAATTAACATAAGTCGTATAGTTGAGACAGAATAAAGCATTACTATTTATTTTTTTACATTAATGTAAGTCAATATTGTTTTTTTTTAATGTGAGTTGTAAATTCAAAAAAATCTAAGTTAAATTTTTAAAGGTAAACATACGTCATAAATTCTATTGATTAGTGATCTTCAATTTGGAAGAAATTATTTACTCTCATTGAATAGTTTTACTTTTTTTTTCTAATAAACCTGTTATTTTACAATTTCGACATTCTATTATTTACGGTAAAGGGGACAAATGCAAACTTATATTACAATCATGTTAACTGAAACAAATGTGTAACTCACTTTATATACGTCTATTCTTCTGCCTAGGTATATATTAAAAACGCTTCAAGTATGAGTGATGTTACTTGAAAATATTAGGTTATGCATAATGATAACTAGGAATAATCTACGAGTATCTGATGGGAATCGCTGACTGATCATTTTTAACGGTTAAATTTTTTTGTTTAATTCATCATTAAATCTTGGTTTTCAAAACGTTTGTCTTTACAATTTAAAACTTACTTTAAACCGTGTACACAAGTAAGGAGTAGATAAAATGCAAACTTTTCAAACTAAACACTATGGTAAATGGTTTTTCTTTTTGAATTTTTAAGTAATTTTGTTTCCATTTTTGCTTTTATTTTTTCATTTTTTGGGTTATTTTTTTACATTTTAGTCTTAATTATGAAACGGCTGAAAATTAATGAACTGATTTACGATATGAATTAAAAAAAAATCGTTTGTTTTGTCAATGCCAAAATATAGTAAGGTAAATAGATAACACACAGTTGTTAAGAGAATCCCATTTTAGATCTTACGTTGATCGAAAAAAAATTCGAGCTTTAAAACATGATAGATAATTGAAATGCACATAAATTAATGGATTAGATAAGCCTTCATCATACTGATTATTGTTTTTAAATCCAGATATAAATTAGAAAAAACTATTCAATTAATAGCCACCAAACTAATAAAGAAATTAATGAATATTTTTACACACAATAAACAACATAAACTTAGAACAGATAGTAAAAAATGCAACTTGGAAAAACAAAACACTAGATTTATTCCTAACAAACTAACCAGGACTAGCAATAGCTGCAAAAACATTTCTGGACTGTCATGAAATTTTTTGGGTAACCGATACAAGAAAAACTAACATAAATAAGATGCCTAGCAGAACAATATATTTTTGGAATAAATTTAATTTTAAAGAAAACACTAATCAGCTGCTAACTTCAAATAAAATTTCCAAAGTAAATTCAGCATAGATACTCCGTAGAGAAATTTGGTAGAATAATAAAACAAATCTAAAAACCATAATGGATGAGATGTTCCACCAAAACTAAATTCAAGTAGAACTAAAAATGCTGGTTCAATTCTAAATTTAAATTGTTATGCAATCATAAATCGAACTTATTTAAGAAATTTGAGGATATCAATTTAAAAAGAATACACGCTAAATATTTAAAAATTAAACACTGGACACAAAAACTTAGTCGAAACCTAAAAATGAATATATAAACAGTATAATTACGAAGGATAACAATAAAAACGTATAGTCCCTTCTCAAATCTAAAACATGGAATCCACAGTTATAGCCAAACTAAAAGGCTCAAATAATAAAATTTATAATGATAATAAGACCCCGGTAATTACAGACATGTGTCATTTACTAGCATCACTGGTAAATTATAAAAACACATAATATATAGTAGAATAATTAACCACCTTTACAAATATAATGCCCACATTAAAACAGCTTTAGAAAATACAGATCATGTGAAACACAATTAATAGGTCTACTTGATTAACTATCAAAAAGCGTAGACAATAATGATACGATAGATACAATATTACTAGACTTCTCAAAGGCATTTGACAAAGTTCGCCACCTTAGCTTACTTAAAAAAACTTAAATACTTTGAATTTCATGTCCTTTACATCAGTCAATCCTAGACGTCATTTTGGGTAAAAAGCAAACTGTAATAGTTAATGGTTCTAAATCTGCAACAATAAAGGTTAACTCGGGAGTTCCACAAGGAACTGTGGAAGGTCCCTTACTCTTTTTTTTTTTAATTCATGTAAATGATTTACCGAACTACCTCTCAACAGATACAAACGTTTGTTTACTTGCTGGTGATTGTGAAATCTATAGAACAATCAAGTCAGAACAAGATAGCAAAATTTTACAAAACGACTTGGATGAATTAATAAAATGGGAAACTAACTGGAGTATGTCCTTCCTCTCAGAAAAGTGTCAACTACATAGAGCACAAAAGTAAAATAAACAAATAAATTCAAAATATCTTATACCGGGAAAAGAACTAACCCAAAATAATGATGCAAAATTATTAGGACTAATATGAAATGAGAAACTATCAATCAATCCCCAAGTCAATGAAGTTAGTAAAAAAATCAAATAAAACCTTTGATGTTATAAAAATAATTTTTTTTACAAATGTAATGAAGATATAAAACTAAAATGCTAACTCACCCTGTTGAGACCCATACAAGAATATGCATCTCCTGTATGGGACCCACCCACCAAAGAAACTATTGATAAACTAGAACAAATTAAAAAAGAGCTGCCAGATTCATTACTGGACAATATTCAAAACTCACTAGAGTAACACCATTTGTTAAATCATGAAACCTTGAAACACTACAAGATAGAAGAACCACGAGTAAATTAGTAATTATTCATAAAGCAATTAACTCCAATTTAGAAATACAACACAAATATAACTTAATACATTCCTCAGATAGACTTCTTTATGAAAGAATAAACACATACACGTTTTCTTTCTTGCCGTCCGGAATTCGGACGTGGAAGAGTTGCCTAAAGAAACCAGGAAACCCAACACTTTATCATCATTTAAGACTCTAATAAGAATACGAGACTAAACACAAACCATAGATAAACGTAGGACGCAATAATCTTCTGTATAGAAGGAGCGTCGGTAACAGATAAGATAAGATGATGAAAGCCTTACCTTGATTAATTAATTCAATAATCATCAAACACATGTAATTAATAAATAAAATGGCAGTACTCGCTTCTGAAATATACGTATTTTTTTCTATCATTTCATTCTTTTAAAATAATGCATTTTGTATTTTATTTAATTTTTGCTGCTATTTTTCTTTACAGACCAATTTACATGTGTCCCCTTACATCACAATATAAATCCTAAATGTTAATGGGATCAAATTCCAAGAGCCTAATTATCTTATAGGATATCCCGGGAATGTACACTAAAAACTTTGGTTCTTAACCAAGAAAGAACTATTGGCTGGGAGTGATAATTGGTCGGGTCCTCCCTGGGAGAACCGGCATGGAATACTCAACTTCACCGTCTTCTCTCTCTCTCTCTCTCTCTCTCTCTCTCTTTCTCTCTCTCTCTCTCTCTCTCTCTCTCTCTTTCTCTCTCTCTCTCTCTCTCTCTCTCTCTCTCTTTCTCTCTCTCTCTCTCTCTCTCTCTCTCTATATATCTCGACANTATATATATATATATATATATATATAAATATCTGTCTGTAGTGAGCGGGCAGGCGGAAAAACAAAAAAAAGTAAACAAAAACAACCAGTAAAAACAAATTTTTGACTACAAATCCCTTATATGTGAGATAATACTAAATGTTTTGATGATGCTCAAACATTTACAGACTGAACGCCCAAATGCTGAAAAACGGGGACTTTTAGTGGTGGGGTTTGGTCATCCATGGCGAGACTGAACTCTCTTTGTTGATGTCTTTGTATCTCTATGTAGCTTTTTGACATCCACGTGTCACTGGAGCTCACTCCAGCCATCGATGACGACATTTCCATGTTTTACAGCAAGGGGAGTTCAGTCACGTTCATACTGTAAATGTTAGTCACCATTTGCATATTACATTAAACATAATCAATATTTTTACTTCTGTCACATATTTAAGTGATTTATAGTCAAACATTTTCTTTGTACGAGTTGTTTAATTAATGAAAATTAACTCACTATGGCGGAATTCCCTACTTTGACTCGTTACAACCACGGCGCCAACACGGCTCATCATACGAGTCCATTGGCAGTTGACCATCGCTAGATCGAGAGATCATCAAAGTGTCCAACTTAACAATTGTCACCTTGTCCGACGATTTCTCTAAATTGAAGTTAAATTATCCTTACTCGTACCCCTTGCCCTAAACTGTATTTCTTACTGTTATCTAGCTAAGGGAACGAATGCGGTCGCTTAGGACTACCCGGCCTTTCAACTGGTACTTTGTTTTCACATAATATAAGAATATTGTTTGTTAAAAATAAAAGTGCTTAAATTTAATGTGCTTTTATTGGTTTGCTGTAACAATTTATTGTACAGCCGAGAATTAAGTTAACAATAATAAATTAAAAGAGCCAAGAAAGTTGTTTATAAAAATGTCATATCTCATTATATAGCAAATTTGTTCAGAGGTCGTAACTAATGTATATTGATTAGAATTACTAGATCAGCTACTGCACATACGCCATGAACGGATTCAACAATACCAGGAAATAGATTATTAGAAGAAAAAAACAAAAATGCCATTTTGGGTCGAAACGAATTTTTTTTTAAAAAAGTAACATTTTTAATGCATAAAAAAATATTTTTAGCTTCATTTTGTAGCTACAAACATAAATGAAAATAAAATTTTATGAGAAATATTTTATACAGCAAGCTAACCTGGCTAAATTTACTTTCATTCTGATTTTCCTTTTGCAATCACTGTGTGTTTTTAATCTAACACTAGCACACAACAATCACAAATTAAATGCAATCTAACATATATTTTCAATTGTCAATGTACTTGAATAGTCAAAGATTGATCTAAATATGAATCTTGGCCTATTTTTAATTAAAATATAAGTATCGTATTGAAACATGATTATTTTAATTGTATAATTTTAATAGCTCTTTTAATTTTAAATATCGCAAATAAGCCAACAATATTCAAATATAATTTTAGCAATTGAAACTCTTCAATTTATTTTTATAAAATAAAACACAAGTTTTGAATAGGTAATGACAACTGCTTTACACATACTTTCTAGATAATTGATTTGGTTAATACATTTTAACATGTATCATAAGTAAACAAAAAGTATTATTTGGTTTAAAATGTTTGTTGTTTGTCTTTAAAGTTAACAATTGTCACTTATGTCACAACCAATCTCGCCCAATTGCACTGAAATTTTTCCCTTGACTGTCCACTCCGCTGTGCACGCGGTCACCGTAAAACATCCCGTGCTCATTGCACCCGAGGATGTACACCAGGGCGCCACTGCAACCTGGACATGTGCTGACCGTGTACGTGTACCTAGACCACTCAAAGTAACCCTCCACCCTTTTCAACCAGTGACCGATGGACACATGTTTGTGACAGCCGTGGGGGTGGGACACTATGATGGTCAGCTTGGCCAGCTCTCGTGTTCGCATGTACATCTTGTTGACCTTGCCCCACGCATCCAGCCAGGCAGACCTCAGCCTCTCCAGTTTTTTCAGCAGCATTTCATCGCAGGTCACGCACCTCAAGCGGCACCTGTCACCCTTATCGTCCACGCTCATGACCCTCCACCCTTCCAGTATTGTTAAGTCACTGCTGGGCTTATCAAAGAAGAATCTACATGTGGTGCCAAGCGCTTCTGTCGCATCGCTCACAACGTGTGCCGCCGTGTGGACGTAGACTTTCCCCCAAAACTTGCTGGGTGTTCCTGAGCGTTTGCACTTGTCACACTGACAAAATCCGTTGGAAATGATGACCTGGTCCACAAAGCCTGTTCCTGTAATACTATCACCAACTTCGTTTACGTCAAAAGTTGTACATACTTCTTCCGTGTACTGTCTTGATATTGCTCTCTGAGAACGTACTTTCACGCATAGCCTTACTGTCAAATCGCTTTTCGATTTGATCAGCTTGAACAATTGCTTACTCCTATACCTCTGTGGAAGGTCGTTGATCGAGAAATCAGTGATGGGGATGAAATGTTTGTGACCTGGGTTCTTGAGACATTCGATGTGCTTCTGAAGTTCTACTTCGTCAACAGAAGTTTTGGAAATTCCTGTAACGGGCATTTTAAAAAAAATTACTCCTTTATCCTCTTGAGTATCTAGTCATTTTTACAGTTGTTAAAAAGTTTAAACATCACCAGCAATAACCTTTCCGAACGTGGTGGTTAATGCAGCTAAAGCCAAAATAAGGGTACAAATAAAGGACATAATTTATTTTTTTCATAATAGATGATATGCAAGTACAGAAAATTCAGCCATTTCATTGAGCTAGAGGTTTTGTAAATGTATTTCTAAATCATAAAAGATTGCGTGAATACCCTACGAACCAGGGATTAACATGGGAAAACAACGAAGTCTTGGACATTTTTTTAAAGAGAAAATGATATTAAATTGTTTAGTTATTTATTTTTGTAAATAGGCATCCAAGGGCTTTATTAAAATGAGTTCATTCGATAAAGATTTTAAATACAGAGACTGGAAAAGTTAGAGCTGAAAGTGGAACGTCTTGTTAAGGCTTAGGAAATGTAAAACCATTAGGAAATTATCGGAAACTTTTTACAAACATGTGTGTTTCTTTTGTATTGTTATGTAAGCTGTAATTAGTTTTTGAATTATGAAAAATAAATAACCATTTTACATATTAGTTCTTGGGTATTAAAATTTAAAAGCGTACGCATTGTAGTGATATTCTGGTAATTTTTAGTTATAAAATATCACGATAATCAATGTTCAGTATTTTAAATATGTTTAATAGTGATCGCCATTATGAGTTACACATGGCATTATCTATGCAAAGTTGAGTTAGATATAGATCTAGTCTAATCTAGAATAGGAAAAATCTATTTTTTTAGGACACATTATTTTTTTAGGACACATTATTTTTTTAAGGTGAGAGTTTTATTATTTCTTTTCATTTTCACGTTACAATTAGACTACTACCTTATTATATATTTGTTGTCTAGATTAGATCTATATTGTTTTATTTTTTTTAATTAAATTTAAGAAAATAAACTTACCAATTGAATTCGAATTGATATTGTCTTTTTCTTTATGTATTTCCAGTTTTATACCTGTCATTTTTGTTAGCTATTATTTATATCAAGAAATGAATTAATTAGAGACGATGTTCATAAAAAAAAATATCTGATAATCGTAAATCATTTCTTTATAAATCAAAGTTAGTTTTACATTAAAAGGTAGTTCAGCTATTTCAAGGTTGGTCTTGTTTGTACATATAAACTACAACAGTGATGGCGAACCAATGGCACGCGTGCCACAGTGGGCTCGGAGAGCCTCATCAGCCGGCACTCGTCTAATATATTGTTCTTTTATGTATAGGCTCAATAAACTTACTCTTTGTAATTTTAATAAGTGTTTTAGTCTGTTCATGAACGTTTCCCTTACGTTATTGTTGTCGAACTTGATAAAGCTGAACGGAATGTGTTTGTTGAAAGGAAATTAAGAAATAATAATATAGCAGGAACTTGTTTTTTATTTCAACAAACTATCTAACAACGACCAGCCTTCAAATTTCAAAGTGTCAGGCAAAACATGGTAGATCGCTCCCCAATAGCAATTAAATAATAAAGGTCATATTGTCTGGGAGTAAATCCATTTTTTAATGATCTTTAACATGACACAAATGAAACAACGTATCCCTGAAAAGTTACTAAACAGGGATACTGTTAAGGTCGAGTCCTATAGATTGCAAGTTATGTTTATCAGCAGCTCAACTTTGACTTAAATAAATCAACCTGTTACTCTTTGTAATTGGATAAATTCACAGATATAGATAACCATGCAAGGCTCCATTATTTTTGTTTAATGCTGTTGGTGATGCGATGTAAGAAAAACTGGTTAAATGGCAACTTTCAACGAAAGAATACAAGGAATAGATATTTACAATGAGGTGGAAGCTTTTTTGCAATAAGACAGACCAGACAAATTATTTTCAAATACTAGTGAGGGCTTGCCTTGTATGTTAAGAAAAACATCTGGTTTTATACAGTTCTTTGTTAAAGTGGAAGAAGTTAAACATCAAGTTAATCAGATTCATTTTCAAATTCACCAATAATCTACTTGTGTCTGAGAAAGATTCAAAATTTGAAACAATTTATTTTCAAAGATGTCACCGAAGTCTTGAATTACATCATTGCCTGAGCTATTAATTGTTGAAAGTTTCAAGCGCATTATAAAACTTTTCTTGTGTACATTCATGTCCGCTGGTTGAGCAGGCGTTGTATTTTAAAGATATTAGTTAGCTTCTAGGATGTTAAACTATTTTTTTAATGAAAAAGAGCATTATCCACAGCTCACTTATTATGTCAGGCTTAGAAAAGTTATGTTTTTGTATGTTTTTTTTCCAGATCTTTCCCAACTGTTTAATGTACTGAATTGCAAGGCTTGGGTAAAGCCACAGAATGGAAGTACTGCGATATTAAAACTTTTTTTTAAAAAATAGGGATGTTATCGATCAATGTAAATGTAATCGTAAACTTTTGAAAAATTACCGAATACTTGATCTATTATTTTGATTAAAGCTGAAAATAAGACGTATGACGTTATTAAACTGAAAATTTCATAAAATGTCCGTAACTTAAATATTTAAAAAATAATATTTTTAGGAGATATCCTATATAATAAAATGCTAATTTCTGTGCTCTCATCGATACCAATTGGGTCTAAAGACGTCCACAGCCAATCAGAAAAATTAAATCTTTTTTCACATATTTAACAAGTTTACGCGGACGTTCAAGGCGAGTTATTTTTAGCGAATTTTCGAGATGTCGAATGCGCTATTGCACCCGTTTTGTCCGTCCGTCATCACCCTTGATCACAGCATCCATAAGTCCTAGACCCATGATGTATATATGTTTTTTGTATGTCCTGACCTGCCATTTGTGCATCAACACTCAGTTACTCGATCCGTTAAAAAAAACCCGTTAAAACTACCAAAAAACTTTGCGAATCGAGAGGTAACACTGGCGCAGGGAACGGCCGCCATTGCCGGAAGTCGAATACATAATTTTTCAAGCATTAAAGAGTGGTACGAAAGCGTGCAAAAGAATTAGTTTTTTTTTTGTTTTTTTTTTGACGTCATTAGAATATGTGTAAAAGTTTAGAGAGTTTTACGTCATCATTTGTGGTGACTTGTAGTTAGATTAAAGAGAAAATAAAAAATTTTAAAATGTAAAGAAATGACTTTTAAATTTAAAAAAATGTCAAGTATATTCATTACACAAGAAAATTCATAAAAATATGTCTAAAATCTAAACACAATTACTGATAACTACATCATAATGCTGATATCTAACATAAGTACTGATACATAATACGAAAATGCGCTAACACGTCCTAAGTTCCAAAAGGGACCAGGCTTAACATGATTTTTTTTTTGTGCAGTCACTTATTTCCAAGACTTTATTTTTAGAGGTGGGCTTTCAAATATATTGTATTGTCAAACTACGGTGCTCATATTTTAGTGTACACATATTAAATTGAGCTGTGGCTGTTTTTACGGGTTTTTTCTTTATTTGATAGATACGTAAAATATGTTTCATTACAATTGTCACACGATGCAAGGGTTTTTTTTTTTTTTTAACGTGCGAATGAAGTTGTAAGTTTTGTTTAATTCTGATCTTATACATGTTTTGTAATTAATTGATTTGATTTTGAATTCGGTACGGCGTGGATTAAATGTGGAAGGCGATGGCCCAAGTCAAATATTTCTAATATAGATGTTATAATTATAAACGCGCACATGAATTTAAATTTTGTTTTTGTTAATTAAGTAAAAACAATGATTTTTTTTAAAATATCATTTTCCTTATAAAAAACAGCTTATTAAAAACAGTTTACACTTTAAGAATCTTTTTTTCAATGGAGAAGTTTGTACGCTAAAAACAACATATTATTAATTATACTAATTAATAATTTATTATTAAATCGATTAAAATGTTTAGATATTTTTCTTTAATTTTAATCGCTATTTTATCGATTAAAAATAATTTAATCCATAAAAATGTAAACCGATTATTCGAAAAATTAATCGTTTATTTCCGCAGCCCTAAAAAAATACACACTTTTGAAAGAGATTTTGAAAGTAAGCAATATTTCCAAATTCAAAAATGAATATATAAAATTCTACACCGTTTGCACACAATCCTCCAAGTCATTAAGAAATATATAAGTAATTTTAGAGTATCGATGCAGCTATAAAGGAAAATATCATTGACAGATTTCTACAGCTCTGTCAGATGCAAAAATAATGGATTTTCTTACTCAAGACAAAACAAAAGTTGAAGAACCACATTTTTTCTGCTTACCTTGCCAGATCTTGTAAATCTGGAAATGAAGCTATTAGAATTTCAAGAAAGCTTTACTTGAAATATAAAATTCCCTGATCTGCGTGCAACACTGGAGAAGATAGAGTGTAAAGAGATCACACATTACAGCACAATTGATAGTTTAAAGATATAAATCCATATCCATAACGTGAAATTGTCTGCAAATTAAGGTATAAATAAATGTAAACACTGGGGTTCTATGCTTACTTTGTCTGGCTAATCTTATAAGAGTGAACAGCAGTTTTCTGCATTGTATTAATAAATCTTGAAATAATCTTCTGTACAGAAGATAAATGTGAAACGAAAACCATCCTGCCAGATACCCATAGTCCTGCACATATTTAGGCTAAATGAACATAGTGCGAGCCTAGGTTTGACGAATTATCATTATGTATGATTAGTTATCCAAATCATTCTATATGTGTTTTGGTGGTCGGACACTTCGACCCCGGACTATTCGACCCCAGGACGTTTCGACCCCGGTCAGTTCGACCCCGGGTGGCTCGACCCCGGAAAGTTCGACCATATGACATTTCGACCCCAGGATGTTGCGACCCCGGTTGGTTCAATCCCGATCGGTTCCACTCCGGGCGTTTTGACCCCGGGCGGTTCGACCTCGGACAGTTCGACCACAGGACGTTTCCACTCAGGACGTTTCGACGCCGGACGTTTATACCCTTTCGTTTTTACACCGTGAGATATTTTTTAAAAAAAATATTGTTCATTTTATTATTATTATTTTAAAGTAATCTTTGGTAAATTATGCATTTACAATAAAAACAGAATCTCGACTCCTATCCAAATCACACTTAAAAAGGACCTAATTTATTATTGGGTTTTAAAAATTGTTATAGGGGTTTTCTTAAAGGTGTCTACATGTTGAACTACGGATGTCACAATCGCTGAAACCATTACAAACCCGCGCTTTTCAATTCACATCTGTTTATCGTGTTACTTTACATGTGAAGATCTCCCTCGCTGGAATACTGATTTTTAAAAAGACGTACAAAGTTGTCAGTATTTTCAAGTTAAAAAATTATAATATTTAATTCCGACGACTAGCACACGATAATAACATTCAAGCTACTGGGCCATATGACCTGTTAGAAAAAAAGCCTTTGTTATTACATTTTGTCGGGGGCTTACATAATGACGTGTGACAAAGGCTAGACTCATCGACCCCAAGAGCACGCCTTGTGCTTGCAAAGGGTTACGGGTAAGGTAAATAATCTTCTGTTAGGAATGAGCGTCTGTAACAGATAAGATAAATAAAGTGAGTGGGTGCGGTAATCGGGAATGTAGGCAACTTTAGAAAGGACAATCTGACCATATTGCCTTTTTATTGTCCGATTACATCGAATCGGGGTTGGGGTGGATTTAGAAAGGATTAGAATTACCTGAGAGAAATGGCACATATTAAAACAATCATGAATTTGCGTTGAGTGTTGACTGGTTGTTCGTGTGTATACTTTTTTAAACTGTCTTAAAATTAACTTTGCGAATGACTATTAAAAACTGTATTTATTTTTTAATGGATAATAATTTTAAGTTCGAATATTTGTTATATTTTTATACCTACATTTAATTGTAAAAGCAATACATTTTAAAAAGTGTATCTAAAATTTAATTAAAATACATGTATATGGTACGGTGTAGTTTCAAAAGGGGTCGAAACGTCCGTAGTCGAACCGACTGGGGTGGAAACGTCCGCAGTCGAACCGACTGGGGTCAACACTTCCTGTTGTCAAACTGGCATAGTCGAACGTTCCGGAGTAGAATCGTACGGGGGCTAAGTGTTCGTAATTACGATTTTTAAAAAAAAAAAATTTAAGACAATTGTGTGTTGTTTTCCTAAGTCCAAACCACGTGTTTAGATTTAATTAGAGTGTTTACTCTTGACTATAAATAAGTTTTGGTTGAATTTTGGGGCACGCGGCCTCGAAAATGTTCGCCACCACTGCGCTATAATATAAATTAAATATTTTGTTAAAATCTATTTTTATGTGATTAAATATCGATTGCAAATTATGTTATGTATATTTTGTGATTATGCATGATAGAAGTGAAATCCTAATGACAATTGCCAGCTAATAAATTACAGTGATAACTTTACTTTACGCGCAGCAGAAAGATTTTTTTTTTAATATCGCACACACACAAAAAAAAAAAAAAAAAAAAAAAAAAAAAATTCAAAAATGAATAAACATTAAGTACTTGTAGACTTACATATTCTGAATCCTTCGTTATTTTGATTCCATTTAAATTCACAACCACAGACGAAAAAAAGTAATGTTTCAGAGCTTTGGATTTTGTATAAAACCCCCATATGATAAACCTACTCTTGGCACCGTAACTCATTGACGTAAGCGTAACCAGGATAAATACATGGTTTATTCCCTAACATAACTTTAAACAATAAGAGCACACATATACCTTAACAGTATTCAACTGTATAGACAGCGTCTATTACGATTCAGTTAATGTTGTAATGGGTCACGGTCATGGCTGTGGGAAAGAATGGGTTAAACAAGGCCGTTAGCAGGAACACACCTGTACGTTGGCTGAATAATGCAATGCATTATGAAGAGGTATGACGGGGAAGCTTATGTTCATTAATACATAGCATATCTAAAGTATTATATTACATTAAACACTTTTTATCAGAATAAATCTATTATTGCAGAATTATTAATGCCAATGGGTAACTAAATAATAAATAGTGCATATAATCTTAAAGAATAAAACAGCAATTTAAAGTAAATTGGGACGTGGTGATCGAGAGGAAGCGTTCTCGACTGTCATACTGATGGTCACGAGTTCGAATCCACACGAAGGTGAGGATTTGTTCTCGGGGCCTGAGGAGTCCCCGAGTCACCCAGCTCCGAATGGGTACCTAACTAGACAATAGCTAGGCGGCTGGGGTAATGCGTGGAACCCCTATAGCCGTGGCCTGTGACCGCTGCATCACTTGCCAACAGATCATCTCTCATGGTCTGTGGACGCAATTATCTTCTGCATAGAAGGGGCGTCTGTATATCTAAGATAAGATAAAATATTTACAAAATAAATGAATATAATGAATAAATTTATTAATTAAATAATAAATAGAAATGCAATAGTATTAAAATATCTTTTAAAATCCTGAGGTTGCAAGAATTAGTTTTTACCTTTAAAGTATAAAATTTATTCTGATTGACATATTTGTCAACCGTTTTAATTTTTTTTTTTTTT
>MUZC01004406.1:27260-71276 GCA_002072015.1 Radix auricularia | reverse complement strand
CTAATTAATATATATATATATATATATATGTATATATTTATTTATTTATTTATACTAGGGATTGTATGGTGCCAACTTTTTTCATTAGTCCAAGTAACTAATCGTTGTTTGATAAATATAAAGTTATACACCTCTTGAATCATAAGCTATCGGGTTGTGGGGTCGAGACCACGAAATCCCACATTAAGAATGATGAATGACTATCGCCGAAAATTTCTCCACTGACCTGGAGAAGAGATGGGTGCCGCCAAGGTCTACCAAGCCCCGAGAAATTTCTAATGGAAACATTAGAATCCCTACGTCCACAAGGCTATGAGATACACACAAAAGCACTCATGTTAACCACTGAACAGAATAAACACTTGGTAATGACAATGTCGTGCCAAGTAAATGAAATAATTAACTACCTCTAAATCACAGGTGGAAATTCTTGTCTTTACTAAACTGTCCCTGACATTAAAAGCATGAGGATCGAGAGTCTGGTACTATGAATTAGAATTTAAAAAAAAAAAAAAGAAACTGCCACTAAAATTTATGACGTTAATGTTATAAGTGATTTCTTCTTAACAATATAACAAAACAGAAGTTGAATATATTAGGGCTGTTATCGATTAATTTAATTTTAATAGTTAACTTTTGAAAAATTACCGAATAATTAATCGATAATCTTGATTAAGCTACAAATTTCAAGGGAAGTAACAAAAACAGGCAATTAAATAAAATAATTTAATTTCAATTGATAGATAGATAGATAGATAGATAGATAGATAGATAGATAGATAGATAGATAGATAGATAGATAGATAGATAGATTTAGATTTAGATATATATGCATGTATATATGAGTATTTCGTTTTAAAAAATTTTATTACACTGAAGCGGTCTGTTAGCGGAGATTCCCCCCAGTCCTTTGTGTTTTCGGGATCATTGGAGCGTCGCGCTCTCTGATCTAATCCACGCATGGGGAGTTTCGGCGCGGGGAGGTCACCGACCAGGCAGAACTAATTTACACGTAATCAGGAATTTTGTCTGCTTATGTAGCTCGAAACCTTCGTTTAATTTATGTTTTTATTCAATCTTTGCATATTGTTTTAATTCCATAATTATTGGAATAGTTTCTTTTTTTTAATCTACTGATATTTTATCACAATACAACATTTTTTAAATTAGACTTCAAAGTTAAACAGTGTTTCATGAAAATAATTTTAAGTAACATAATGGTCAAGGACGTAAAATGAGGCAGCAAAACCTTTAACTAAAGATTTTAAAAAATAGCATGCACCTTCAAAAGAAAAGATTACTAAACATTTTAAACCAAAGATTATTAAAGTAACCAATAATTTTTCAAAGGATTAATGAATAAGCCAACATTTTATAGCAAATCAAAAAGTCATACATCACCAAATGCTAAGATTAATAAGCTAGCAAATGTCTTGAACTAAAGATTTAAAAAGCAGTCAATATCTTCACACAAAAAAAATAATAAAAAGAATATTTAATTACTGAATCAAAAATTCTTCAATCAGCTTACCCCTGGAGTTAAATTTAAAAACAAATAGAATGATATGTTTCACCCTATTTATTGTAATAATTTCCTTGTACTCTTTATAACGGCGAAATCGAAACTGACTGAGCAAGTTGGATGTAATACATCTTTATTCAGCAGTGGAACACCATACAATAAAATGATGCTATAATAATTTGTATGCAATGTTTATTCAGAGCTCTGTAAGTTGAATGGACTTTCCGTTTTTTCTAGAAATGAAGACTTTTCTCACATCAAAAGATTTTTGCGCAAAATATTACACAAATCCTTAATCTAGATGACAAGAGTTTGTAAGTAATACTACACATAAAAAATAAACGTATTTTAAAAATAATCTCCATTAGATTTGATAAAAAAGATGGACTTGAAATTCTGCTGTAAATGGTGGTAAACTGGGGCACGGAGCTTGAGCGCCACGCTTGATTGGCTTGTGTACCAGGAGTCAAGGGTTCGATTTCTTTCAGAGGGCAGCGATTTATTTCTGTAGCTGAGGTGTACCAAGCCAAACGATTTGGTTAAAGATGTAAAGTTGGCTTGGCGTTGTGCCACTAAATTTCTCCCCATTGGCGCGGCCGGTGAACTAGTGACAATTGCTAACTGACCAGCATTTTTATATGGGTTCTAAGGACGTCAAAATCCTTTGAACAGAATGTAGTGTTTTTAAAAAAAATAAAAAGATAAACGAAAAAAAAAACAAGAAAAGAAGCATCCTGATACGTTTTTCTAAATTTCTTCTAAAAAAATAAATTGATAGTGATATTTTATGTGATTGCTTGAATAGGCTCAGAAGTGAGGAAAGAACGGAATTTAAAAAAACATAGAAGTAGACAAGTCAATCAGATATGCATTGTTAAGTTACAATATTTCTTTTCGACTTCAACTTGTGGTGACAAATAAAAAAAAAACAAAAAAATCATGTTAAGCCTGGTACCTATTGGAATTCAGGACGTGTTAGCGCATTTTCGTATTATGTATCAGTACTTATGTTAGATATCAGAATTATGTAGTTATCAGTAATTGTGTTTAGATTTTAGACATATATTTATGAATTTTCTTGTGTAATGAATATACCTGACATTTTTTATTTAAAAGTCATTTCTTTACATTAAAAAAAAATTATTTTCTCTTTAATCCAACTACAAGTCACCACAAATGATGACGTAAAACTCTCTTATCTTTTTACACATATTCTAATGACGTCAACTAAAAAAAAACAACTAATTATTTTGCACCCATTCGCACCACTCTTCAATACTTGCAGAATTGTGCATTCAACTTCCGGCAATGGCGGCCGTTCCCTGCGTTAGTGTTACCTCTCGATTCGAAATATTTTTTGGTAGTTTTGACGGGGTTCTTAAACGGATCGAGTAACTGAGTGTTGATGCACAAATGGCAGGTCAGGACATACAAAAAACATATATACCTCATGGGTCTAGGACTTATGGATGCTGTGATCAAGGGTGATGACAGACGGACGGACGGACAAAACGGGTGCAATAGCGATTTCGACATCTCGAAAATGCGCTAAAAAAACGAGGTATCGGTTAAAGTAAAACAAGCATGTAAACAACAATGTCCAGTATTAAAAACAAGATGAAGAATTTGGTATCAATATCCATACAAAGTATTTGCCTGCGCCAACCGGGACTTGGTGCCTTTTTAATACCGCTGATCGATTCATTATGCTTAATTCTGGAGGAGGACTCTTCAGAATCAACCTTATTCCATATCTTGCCAGAATTTTTCCTTCGATGCTCACCATCTCCATTTTCAAACACTGCAGATTGAACTTCGTCAACGACTTCTTTTAACTCATTCTTTGACTTCTCTAACTCGCATTTGAGATGATTTTCTTTTGCTGCAATGTGCGATTCCTTACAAGCGGGGCATTCAAATGAAAAGTTTTGTGTCTTTTTCCTGTAATATTTCTTCAACACGAAAGCCGCCGCGGCTGTTGTCATGGCAATTTTTATGATGACCATGACGATAAGCTGGAGGATTCTCGGAAATCGATCCATGCTCCGGGGTATGACGTCAACGACAAAGTTGATGTACACGGTCATCGAGACGAAGATGGATATGACGAAGGAAATCTTCTCTCCGGAGTCGGGGGGTATGCAGAAGACCAGGAGCGTCATCACAGACATGAGGCCGACGGGAAAGACGAGCGTCGCTATGTAGAAGGCGCTGCGCCTCTGCATGTAGATAGTGCACTCGGTGTATACAGTAACAATAGATTCGTGCTGTGGGCAAAGAGATAAGAGTATAGCTTAACAACCCGTAAAAATACAGTTTTTTACTATGAATCCATAAAATAGGGGACAGAACTAGAAGTCTATTCAGCTCGATAGTATCACGAGAAGTGGGCCATTTTTTAATCTTTTTTTCAGCCGTATGGACGGAAGGGCCATGAGAGAGACTGCTGTGAAGTAAATATAAGGGATTATACAAGGCGGTGGAGATAAGATAAGGGAAGTAAAATGTTGATATTTTATCATGTCTTTAAAGATATTCTATTTAGCCGTTGATAATGAAAATCTTAGATGAAATACTTCATATACATATTGTTATGAAATAATTTTGTGGATCCATGAAGTCTTCTAGTATTTTATTTTTTTTTTAATTGGGTTACCTGAAAATACATTCAATCCTTCGCATTTTTATAACTTCTAAAAGAAAAATTCTAAATTAAAAAAATCGATAGATTTTAAATACAGAGAAACACATTTTAAAATGTGACGCAATCGATTAGAGCGGCTTCTAATGGAGCACTGATGACAATGTCGCTCCGAACTTCACAAACAAAGTTAAAATTACAAAAGTAAATAAAAGATGGTTGTTACGTTAAAAGTGTCTCTGTGGAATATGTTAATTTAGGCTGGCGTTTGCAAATAGCTTTGCTCTAGCTTTCAAACGTTTGTATTTGAACAGAAAATAGTATGTTAGGATATAAGAGAACTCCATACACATGCGTATGTTTATATGTACGTTTATATGAATTTTGTCATTGAACAAAATAATAATAATGACCTGCGAGCCAAATTGACATTACAGTTCATTCAAAATTACAGATTTATTGATTTATTATTGTTTTTGTATTTATCCCTTAAGCTTGAAAGATGATAATGAAAGATAAGAGGTTTTTTTTAATGAAGAGATGAAGGAAGAGAAATTGAAAGATACAATTTCTCATTAAACGACTGATAGATACGTTTAAGTGAAACTACTTTATTTGGGAATTTTACACTACTATAAATTTTGTGGGACACTTTCATACTTCTTGTATTTTCAGAGAAAATTTCGAACATTTATTGCAAATACATGTAAATTCATTGTAAATTGTTTTACTTTCTTTTAATACTTTTAAAACTGCATTTCATTTACAACGCTCAAACAGTACTATGATGCGCAGGAATAATTTCAGTTTTTAATAACAAATGCATGTATTAATGGCTTTTTATAGATAACTTATAAAAATGGCTACAAAAATAAAATGAAACTTTGTAAGCTGTAGGCTTTGGAATCGAGCAACAAAAACTTTGAATTTAATTTTGCCGAAAATGTATTGGGGTATACTTAAATATTACTAATTTTAAATGACAATGGATTTTAGAATGAAAATATAAACAATGCTATCTTCGACAAAGTAATTTTAACTGAGAACAAGCGCACAAAGATGTTACCTTTTTAAAAGTGCAGCTGTGGTCAAGAAGATTCCACTCTGCGCTAGTGCTGAAGTATTCTCTTAGAAAAAAAGTTTTTGGAGACATCAACTGAGGGTAAACGTCAATCCTGGCCACAGACATGAAAGGTATCGTACAGTGGTGGGAATCGAACGGGTATCTCTCGAGATCCAGGTAGCACGCCACAACCACCTTGCTGGGGATTCTCACTGTTACCTTCCCGTCCGACGTCACCTAGTGCGATGACAACGTAATGAAATTAAATAGGTATTAAAATAATTATTTTAAAACGTACCAAAATAGGTATTAGAATTTTATACTGTGATCTTTTCATTTTTGACGATATAGAAAACTATGAGATTAAACTTTTGTCTGTCTCTTCTTTTTAAAGTATTTTTTTTTTACCCTAAGGAACGAAAAAAAAAGCTCAGTACCACGGTTTGAATTTGGGCTCATCCCACTTACATAAAAATACTGATATATTAAAACTAAATTCTATTTATGCATTTAAATTAAATCATGTATAATTTATCAAAACATATCGTTGAATTTCAAGCCTTAGGCACCAAACATTTGATGATCAAGGAATGGTGAAATATCCAGACGTGAAAGTATTCTCTTTTAAAGGATTTTTTTAATGCAGATTTTAGCACCTGTATAGTAGTAATGCTATTAGTTAATGATTGATGGTGAAGAAAAATAATTTATAAAATAAAAATCGTTAACTTACAGTGGCAGCGTTGGACATGGCCACGTAGATATCCTCCATGCTCTTTGGATTGGTGATCACTGGTGTCCACATGATGGACGTGTCCAAGTCTATGGACTCAATGTCTTAAAGTTGGGATAAAGTGTTTATCAGCAAGAACATTATAGAAATTTTAAACAAATTTAGACATAGGTTTTTCAAGGTCCTAGGACTTTTTGAGCCATTAATCGCCAACTGTTTGTCTTCTTATTTATATATTTTAATTGTGTTTTCTACACCAACCTCATTCGTAATTGTGTGAAGCAGCATTATTCTATAGCTATGTCACAATTTTAAATAGCTTGTTACCCAAGGACGATTCAAGAGGCTAAGATGTAACTGGTGCCCTCTTACCTTTCAACCTTTTTTGGGACTTTACAGTTTACAGGATATACTTATCAATAGATTGGAATTATGACTAAATCAAACAATGACAACTGGTTGTGTAACTTATTGAACATTTGAACATTAATTTTTCTTCAACAGCTTTAGCTCTCAAGTATTGATTACATCGGACTATGAAGATTGAAAATTGAGGCGATATTATGTAACCTTTGCACAATAGAAAGTAAGATCAGTAAAAACTAAATGACAAAACTTTTCTCTGACCCTTATCGTAATAGTGCAAATACATTAAATACAAACAAAATCGAACAAGATGACTAAGACAACCAAACTTTTTATCTCTACAAGGTTTAAATTTTTAATAATTTGTTAGCATTGTGCGATAAAGAAAAAATAATAATATTCTGCCTTGATTCATTGCGTCTATTATTATTAACTTACCATTGTGCTCTGAAATGTTCCACTGGCAGCCTAGGAGGAACCACTCAAACGTGATCAAACTGGACAGGGTCACGGCCTGGCTCAGCTCGTTCACGGAGATGACCTGGAAGGGTTCGAAAGTCATGTTGACCCGGTCGAATCCCTCGACTGCCGGAGACACCTTGTTCTTGACCGCGGGGCATTCCTGAAGGTATTGGGTCAGTTTAACGTGGGCTTCTTGCCTCGAGAGTGACATGACTCCTAGATTGTAGACATCAATGTACAACGCAACTACGCAAATCTTTGCAAGCAAACTCGAATGAATCGGCATTTTTCTGCGGGTGATATTCAAATGTTTAACTAGTAAAAGTGTTTCCTTTTTTAAAGTAAAAAAAAAAAACAAAACAACCTAAGATTTATATATTGTTATCCTGATTTCAACTTTGCCTCTAATTAAGAAAACGTGAAACGAAAAAGGATTTCTTATAAAAGTTTTTTTTTTTAAAGTCTTATCAGCAAGAGCTACGTCTGACGAGTCTAAATGGTAAGAATGTTCGGCATTCAACTTTTTTTTTTAATGAAAGCTTAACCAGTTGAAATAGAGCACGTGAGAGCACTTCGCTGGAAACTAATGTCTTCATCACGTGTCATCATCCCACACAATGTCTCCGTAGAATCAAGGTTCAGTTTATCTCCAGTCAACCATCGAATGTTTGTGTGTGTCTACAAACGGTAAATGTTTGTTTAGAGAAGTTTCCAGGCTGCTCTCAAATACTCTGTTTTGCACTCACTGAGCAGGCCGCTCTTTGTTAAAGTTAGCATGGCTTTAATGATAACGTTATCTAATGTGTTATGTTTGCTCTTGTTTGATTTGTATGGCGCTACTGAACAGAACGCATTTTAGACTAATTTTCCAATACTTGGTTAATTTTACTACATTTTAAAGCTCTGTAATTATCCGAAAGAAAGTAAGTTGGTAAAATTATTTCATGAATGCTTTATGACTGTCTTTACAATATATACTTTGTTAAATTGTGCACCAAACCTTTCCACTTAACAATTAGCTACATCTCAAAATCAACACACATTACAGTTGAAACTCTCATAATAAGCCCCTCTCATAACGAGTAATTAGCATAACGAGCTAATACTTAAACATTTGTCTGAGAGCCATATGCAGCCATCAATAGAGCCACATCTGGCTCGCAAGCCATGGTTTTTCTTCCCCTTCTATATTACTTCCAATCTCGCATGTTAATTACTACATTAGTTCATCTTTTTTTATTTAAGTGTTCCTCCATATTTATGACTGGCAGCAAATATTTAACATAAACTCTGTCAGAAATACGCATGGTAACCGTAAGCGTTGGACCCAACGATCTGGAAGCTTGGCTTATGTTAAGAGCATAAATAAGTCCTATGCCTCAGATAGTACTTTTTATTACACTAATTATCGACATTGTTAGTTGTAAGATTTTAAAAGAAAAAAACGAAGTACGATTTGCTACTGAAATAAAATATAAAAATATAGTTTTTTCACAAAATTATAATTTTTAGATTATGTGTTTTATTTAATAAATTCATTAATGCTGTCTACTATGTGTTACATTTGAAATTATTTTCTGCTTGGGCAAAACGTTTTCTTTTATTAATTAACAGAATAAAACCAAAACCTGCAACTGAAATCCAATAATGTTTGTCAGAATAAATCATTTTATTATATAAAAATATAAATATTAGGGTATTTTAAATATATCGCCAATACATCAGTGTGTGCAATTTTAACTAAAAATCACACATTTAATTAAGGAAGTATTTGATCTGAACTCGATGTTAACCTACAGTATTTGAGCTGCTATGTTTTTAAAAATAGAACGATATCACCGAATTCGATTAAAATAAATCAATATCTGTTTAATATTATAGCCACTTTGTATAGAAGTTGTTTTTGATACCGATGCGCATGAGCACTCTGGTATTTAAATTTGACATATGATATATAAATAAAAATAGTAAATAAACATAACAGTAAAGCAATTAATATAAAATAAGCAAAAACTAAGAATAATTTGTTTTATTACTATTAGTTTTCAAACAATAAAAACAGCACTCATATTAGTACTTTGGTTAGAAAACAGCAATAATTTCTTTATTGATTACATTTACATCGTTTCACTCCATGAAAATATTTTAAAAAACATACAACGTCGAGTGGCATGGTGTTAGTTGGCTTTTCGTATTGTGATTTAATGTAATCAAGGAAATTATATATTGCACGTGATTTATTCATTAAATAAATTTTAATAGTGTTTGCAAAATTTTACTCTAGTTAACGAGTTAATTATGCATTTTGTCTTAAAAATAATAATTTATACTTTTATTTTAAACGTATAAAATTTGTTAAGAAATAAAATCGCAACATTTCTTTCCATTGCAAAAAATACAATTAAATGTTCAATTCTTTAACTCTCAAACATTTGTGACCGATATACGTGGCGCACAGTTGTCAAAGGGGGCGTCATAGTAGCCGAGGAGCGAAGAATACAGGAGGCTGCAGACAGAAGAGCTACAAGAAAGGCCAAAACATAATTTGGAAGCACAGAACTCGTGTGTGAAAACAGTGGTAAAGACTGTCACTCAAGGATGGGACTGCACAGCCACTCGAGAATATGCAACCCAACCCAACGAATATGCACCATCCTCTCGCGAGAAAGAAGGATGCCGAATATAACAAACGTTTGTGACTAAGATCCATTCGATTGCATTAATAAACACTAGTCTAACATGCTAGACAGCAACAGGGAATCTAACTGCCAGGCTCATGAACCAGATGCGCCCCTGTTAAATATTTTATCACGAAAAAAGAGCATGATCGTTGATAGCAGATAGAGCGGATCCTCAGGTCTATCTAGAACTAAAAGAAAAACTGCTAATAGCGAGGCTACTTACTACTTAGAAATTTATAGAAAATCTGTAAACTTTCAATAATATTGGTATTAGCTAGCAAACTTTCGACACATATTTTACACATTGTTAACAACCGTTTTCTTATATTATAAGTTAAAAAAATAACTTTAAATGTGAAATTAAGTTACTGCTGAAATGGAAATATGAAAACAACTGGATGATGGTGGAGTTATCGTTCTCAGAGACACTTTTATCTTTTTTTTGAAGTTCTGAATATTCAAACTCATTTTCATAAATTAAAATGCAAAATACTCTCTAGATGCGCTTATGCCTCTGAATTTTTTTTAAAAACAGTTTTACTTAAGTATGACTTTGTGATAAACAGAAGCAATAATTTTGGACACATAATTTTTTTTTTATCAAGTCTTGATTAAAAAACAACAATTTATCGTATCAACGACATTCAGTTTCAAATTGTCCATTAGGAAAAGTAAACTTTTAATTGATTAACATTAGTTAACTTGTCTATTCCTTGGAATATCATTGGTGCTCATTGCTACAATGGCTTCAAAGCCTAAAATATATATCATTTAAACAGGTCTTTTATTAATGCCAAAGCAATTTAAATGCTGGACTATAAAGTTTATGACATAATGGTTGATTAGGCGACTAGAAAGCACGAGAAGCTGGATGGTGCGTCGATCCAGATGTCGCTGCCCTTGACATTCCTAACGCTGACCCATATCTTGTCACCCGCGTTCATCCAAACGATACTAGCGCTGCTGCTGCTCGTCCGGCTGACGTCGGTTCGAGTCTCGGCAACCACCTTCTCCTTCCCGCCCCCAGGCCCGGGATTGGGGGACAGCAGCACCACCAGCCATATCTCACCGTCCTGCCACTGGCGGTGGGTGAGGGAGACCAGGTACAGACCCTCCAAGGGAGCGGTGAACTCGCCGGTCTGGGGCTGGAAGTGGTCGCCCCTGTTGGTCACGACGTCAGTGAAGTCTCGGATGACCGATCGCTTCATGGGCGAGGTGAAAGATATGGACAGCTTGGCTGTGAACCCGAGTGGCCGCTTCTGTCTTTTTTCTGATGTAAGGACATGAGGAAAATGTATGTAGAAAATGAAACTGTATATAAACAGTATTTCCGTATATACGGTGTGTTTTTATGTGCTAAAGATGCGTCTTCATGTATGTGCTGTGTATAGGAGCTTTTTTATTTGTATAGAATTTGACTTTAATTATGTATAAATAAGGTATAGAATCTATGTTTGTGGACTCATTTTCTTTCCAATAAATGCCAACAGTAAGAAGTTTTTTTTTCCTTCTTTTTTAGTGAGCTTCGCTTTTCACACACATGAATTTAAGCTTCAGTAACTGAAAAGAATTTTTCCGAGATTTTGTAGATGCAAAGTTTATATTCAATGTGTATTTTTTTTAAAAATAACAACAACGCCATTATGCTTGTTTTATTTTTTCAAAGCTGCTTTCGGACCATATAAACAACTTACCTAATGTATCAATTTTTGTTGCTAGTGTGTTCTCATTGGTCTTAACACCTTCCAGCTGGTTACAAATGGACATAAAATACAAGGTATTTATTAAAATATGTAAAATGTTTTATAAAGTCATAAGTAAAAAACAGGTCATAATTCAACAGAAACGACAATTTTGCATCTGAAACCATTAAAAGACACCATTTGTGGAAATTCATTATAATTAAATTTGCATTCTAAAAAGACCACATTTAACACACAAAAATAAATGTGAAAGAGATTCGGAAATTAAAATAAAACACGCAAAGTAAACTAATTTTGTTTCTCTTTTGGGAAAATCTTACCTTTGTAATAATTTTATCTACATTCTCCCCCATAAAGTACATGTCCTTCTTTCTCTCCGCATCTAACCTCTGCAGTTTGTCCTCGATCTTCCGGATATTCTTCATCTCTCTGTCCGTCCATTTCTCCTCCTGTCTTCTCAGCCGATTCTCCATCTCCGACAAAGTCGCGCTGTCTTTCTCAAACCTGTCCTCGCTCAGCCGTTTCATGTTCACCAGCTCCTTCTCGGCTTTCTGAAGCCGCTCCTCAACCTTCTCCAGCTCTCTTGATTTCTCCTGCAGCCTCGCGTCTATGGCAATGACAGTGTCTGTGTTGACGGTAACCCTGGCCTCTAAACCTGCAACCGATGCCACAGTTTTCAATTCCCTAATGTCCAAATCCTCGATACGGCTTTCAACTTTCTGAAGTATTTCCGTGTTCTCTGCTTTGTTTCCGTAGAACTCTCCTCGCAGCGTTTCAAGTCTACCGTCGAGACCCTGCGAGGTTTCCTCTAGCGCCGAGACCTGTGACTTTATCACCGCGACGGTCTCGTCCCTCTCCATGACCTCGACCCTCTGCTCGACGTGCTCCAGTTTTTCTTGGATCGGATCCAACCTTTCAACCTGGGTTTTGAGGTTGTTGATCTCTGCCAAGAGTTGGGGCATCATTGCTGAGAAGACGTCTGCCTTCGAGGCGTTGGTTCTGACGTGTGAGTCTAGGATGTCCATGTAATCTTTGACTGAAGTCAAGACCTTATCTGTAACAACCGAAACACAACAGCTGTAGTCAATCTGCTATATCATTTTATGGCAGAAATGTATTAATAGACATCAATCAAGGTGATAAGCTTAAGCAATTTTATTATATTTATACAACATCAGAGGATTGTGTTTGGTCTCATCTGAAGAGATAAGTGTTTATTTTACGTTAGTAATCTGTCAGCTTACTGTACTTGATCGTAAAGTAGTACTTACAAACAAACTTGCTTCACCAATACGTTTTGTAAATGTATTGTCATTTCTTTTTTTATAATAAAAGATTATATTACACAAACCGTTTGTACAAAAAACTAACATTTTTTAACAGATTTGATTTTTTAAAGGCTCTGAAATGACAAACTATATTAAATAAAAACAAAACAAAAACGTTTTATTCAATTTAAAATCACTCAGTACATAAAGGATTATGAAATATTAGAAACATATAAATATTAACAGCACTCTATGGACTTAAGTTAAAAACAACTATTAACTGCTATCATCCTCACAAACCTGAGGCAAATATTGACGATCGCTGTGATGAGATCTGTTCTGTTAATGGTGAGACGGTTGGTGACAATGGTGGGACGAAGACGTCTGGAGTCTGTGGCGCGTTCTGGGCTGGTGACAAATATAAATATTGGAAAGCCAAGAAACATAACATTGTTAAATCATCTAATATTTTAATTAAAATTTCAATTTTATTTTCGATTTCTTCTGCATCTTAACATAAATTTTATTCATTCATCCCCCAAACATGTAATTGCCTTAGAATGATAAAGTGATAAAGAACTACGTGTAATTGGAAACTTTATTAATAATAATAAAATATAAATCTTCAACTGGCACCACTTCGTATGTTTATGACTTAATTGAAAATAATTTATTTAAATTCAATATTTCTATGAAATATGTTTACTATAACTCTAAAATTCCATCCATATTAAATTCACTGTCTGGATATAACCAACGATTGTTAATGTCAAGAACTCACCCCTATAATCAAGTTTTCTCTCCATGACACACATCAGAGCTCTCTCAATGGCTTGGCTGACATCTTTAAAGTTGGGCCCCGTGCTGCCCTCTGTCGACACAAACGTGTTTCCGATGGAGATCACCTAGTGATTAAAATAACTTTTACAGATTTCTAGGGTTTACGAGCAGGGGTGGATTAAGACTGCACGGGGACCCAGTCTGCAATCAAATGGGGGCCCAATCAGCCAGCGTCGCCTTAAATAAAATGATTGCTAGCAGCTAATATAAGATTGTAACTAAATAGTCCATTGGTTCCTTGCTCATGCTTTGTCTGTACTACGGGAAAGGCCTTCAAAGTTAAAAAAGATCATGAAAAAAATCGAACACTAAGAAATTTCTGTATGATGTTATTGCAGATATACTAAAATTGAGTTAAAAATACTAATTTATTTTAAAAAATATACCACCACTGGTATTCGATCCAGACAACGCTTGCATCTCAAACCTATACTCTTCCATACGGCCAGCAGAGCTTATAATAAAATGTAATTTAAAAAATATAAGCATATGCTATAATATGTACAATTATTGAACCAATCAAATTACTTTTTCGATTATTGAGACTATCGGGTCTGAATAGCGATCAGATTAGTAGATAATATTTATTAGTATATTTAATTTATAATATTTTCAAGGATTGGTGCAAACGTTTTTCAACATTTATTGAAAATATTAAAAAACGTCTTGAGGCCACTTAAATCATCGTGGGCCCTTTTACCCCTCCCCTTGATCAACCACAGCTTACAAGAAATCGTTGAGCTAACAAATTATTTTTTTTGTTGTCGACAGAATAAGAAATCCCATATGGTTGATGTCAATAAATAAGCCATACTCTTCCAAAAAATTCTTCCAGTTCAACAAGACAAAGGGAACTCTCTGGGCGAACGAAAAAATGGGGAAACAAGAGCCACTTTGCGCCAATATGTGTACACTAAATAGGGTGGTCCAAGTTATCTTTTCCTTGGGTCCCATTCTAAACGGCCAATATCCTATAAAATTTAAAAGACCATCGACTTCAATGTGATATATGTTGCCAACCCCCCCACAGGAGGACCAAAGGGCAGAAGGAGAAACAAATAATGACTTTGAGAATAGGGGGAATGTTTGGGTCAGTTTAAACACTCGAGAAATGCGTGTACAGTATACAAGTGAACTAAAAAAACATCCAACGAGTTTAGCTCTAAGGGGACTAACCTCATTGACGTAAACATCGAGCGCCTCGTGGAGTTGTCTCCGCTCGTCCTCCAGGACCTGGAGTTTCAACGCCACTAAACTGACCTGATTTTTAGTGGCTGTCATCTTCGATCATATGCCTTTAATACCGACCGCTATAGTAAAGAAGGCAACAATGTATTTTAGTATTATTTTGAGCCAGAAATTAAACATCGCTAATAGAGTTGATAAATGTTTTGTATATCAATATATATATATATATATAATTCTCCTCATTGTCCAACCATGCCGGACATTAAGCAGACTGTCTCAACCCAACGACCAATCAGCTGGCAAGAAAAGCTAGTGCAGATGGTATGGGTCATCGAGACCAAGCCAACAATGCGTTTAACTGAGCTTTATTATTTTTGTTCTTGCAGAACAACTCATTTCGTAGTGTAGTAGTTACTACATTCACCTAACACGTGGAAGGTCGTAGGTTCAAGCCTTAAAAATGTCTGTTCATTTCCCACCTTTTTTTCGAATATGATTTCGAAACACCGCTGTTCATTCGAGTTGTTCTTATTTCTTCGTGATGTAGTATTTGTCTGTTCTCCATCCCCCTAAATTCTATGCACTATTTATGAGAATATCTGCGGGGTACTCTAAGCTGCGGGCCATAAGTAATACATACCAATCTGGATCTTTGTAGCGCATAAATGTTTTATTCTCTTTTCCTTTCATAAACTCACAAGAAGCAAAATCGAAATGCTGGAAACTTTATCATCAATGATAAAATGAATTCACTAAGTTTCATGTGAATAGTTTTCACTAGGTGATTCCATAGTACGTTAACATCATTTTAAATAAAATTATTAAAATTATGCACCATTCCCAAAAATTCAACTACGACTCTCTGCTTGTGTATCAATAAGGGCGAATGAAATTTTTTATAGCAATACACATTTTACATGTTCACTTACAGTGCGAGATCAACCCAATAATTTGACAAATAGATAGAATCTATTTGTATTTTTAACAAAAAATTTAGACCCATAATTAGACTAGCCGTAACAAGACTATTAGACCAGCTACAACAAGACTATTGGCCCTGCTATAACATGAGAATTAGATAAACCATAAAAATACTATTAATAGAACAGCCGTAACAATACTATCAGAATTCGTTATCATTATTATTATTCACAGGATAACCACCTCATAGATATGTCTGTACAGCAATGGGAAAGAAAAAACAACAAATATCTGAAATACTGGCGATTCTCCGAATTCCGGTCCCTAAATATTTTGTGTGTTCTCAAATAAATAAGCTTAGCTACTTATGGAAACGTTTCAGTCTTAAACAACTACGTCATTTTTGTTAATCAGTAAAAATTTCAGCGTATTTTTAATCATGTGTTGCCGGGGACAACAGTCACAAATGCTTTGCTAGGCTAGCCGGATAAAACTCTCATAAACAATTGGGTGTGTGGTAACGCTGTTTTCGCAGACATTAGAGTTCGTGCATTCAATACACAGGGACATTCATACTCAAACAATATGAGAACCGTGGATGAAAACTTCAACTCTGATATAATAGTGTTACACTTCATGCTCTATTTTCAAGCTAATTATCAGCCTTTCTTCAGAGCAACAGTCACAGACAGAACGTTTTCGTCAGCTTTTTTTATAATGCTGTGAGATGCTTACAATATTTAATATGTGATAACTGGTTATCTGTTAATAAATAATAATTGTACGTCTTCTATCAATAAAAATTAATAACATTCTTGAAAGTTCTCTACGTTGTCTTATTTGTGCAAAATTATTTGGAACCGTAATTTGGAGGATTGGCAAAATACTCCTGTAAATTCAATGAGACAGGCTTAAAATAAAATTTAAAAAAATCAAATATTGCTTAAAGTAAAGACAAATTTAGGGTCGTAATTTTTAAAAAAACTTTTAGATTCGAATTAAGAATTTAAAAAGAGTTTATATTTGAAGATGATCTTTATAATAACTATTAGTTTGATGGAAACTTATTCAAATATTCTCAGACAACAACAAAAAAATTGCAAAATATTGACGAAATTAGAAAATATGATCACAATTAATTATAAATATATAGCCCACGCGTTTCTATTTTATCGTGTTATCTCTAGATTGTTTGATAACTGGAGAGGAATTACAATCTAATTTAACACTGATATCACTAAATATACGCATGGTATTTATTGCAATCATTAGTAAATAACATCATGTGAATACACTTCTGAATCCATACTACAATATTTTATGTTATGATTTTAAAACGTATCTTTTAATTCATACAAAATAAATAATATTAAACCTTGACCACGGAGTTACCATTTCATTCTTTGAAAATTTTTTTTAAATGTGTATGAAATGTCAATGAGCAGTTTTAAAAGTAGGATTGAAATAATAAAATATTAAAATAAATTAAAAATAAAACTTAATAAAACTGATTTTAAACCTTTTTTGAAGCTTTTTTTAAAAAAAATTAATTAAATTTCAAATTATTTTACTGCTCTTGAAAATAAGTGAACAAAGTTTTAATTCATTTTATTTTACAATGTAATCCCGAGCGGATCACATTGATTTCCTAAGCAAACTATATACTGCCGCTCAAGGAAGTAGTTTTGGGAAAACTTTTCACTTTCAAGTCAAGGGCCGCATCAGCGGATCATGAAACTTTAAAGGGTTTTGTCCGCGCAGCCGCAATTTGAAAACAAATTATGGCAATGGTTCGTTAATGATCAAAACGTTTTATTTTATATGTCGACCCTATGAATTATCAAAGTAGAACCATCTTTAAACAGTGAAGGAATACTTCAGCTAATTCGTTTGTTTAAGACAATAATTAAACAATTCTAAAGAACCATGCGTGGCATGCTAACTAAAAGACTGATAGAATCTACAGCGATGTCCGTTAAAACACGTACCTGTGTTGTTCTGGAGTCCCGCAATGACCATCCCAGCCCATGACACACACACCCATCAAACAAACCAACACACTTTGCTAAACTGTGTTATAACGACTTTGGAATTGTTTCGTGTTATCAGATCAAGATAAAGACACCTAAGTGACTAATGACATTTTATCAACGGATCTACTGCACACTAGTTAATGAGAAGCGCTATCTAATAGTATGGCTGCGTATATTTGTTAGGGTTTTGATTACAATAATCAGCATCCACATCCAGGCTCTAGTGAATATTTTGACATTCCTCTTTACTACTACATTTTGTTTACAGTGTCCATGGCCTCGATAGCTTGACAAAAAAACAACAGACAACCTGAATACAGATTGTCAAAAATTTAAACTTAAAATTAACTTTTGATATAAATTGAAATGGAAGTATTCGAATTGTTTTTATACACTTATTTTCCATATTTTTATGTGAAATATTTATAGTAGTTTAAAATCAAATTTTTTTATAATAAATGTTTATTTTTTTCTATAGGACAGTTTTGATGTTCATTAGATTTAAAAAATGAAATATTTCATTATAACCTTGCTTTTAAATTCGAGAAAATGCATTTATTATTAAAACTTTTGATTAAAACCTACAAGTATTAAATGCCCCCCACGTCCATAAAATGAAGTTTACTGTTTGAAAGTGTGTTAAATAAGATGAACATGTGTGTAACAGCGTCTTATTCTGCAAACTTTCACCAATTTATACGACAATCATGGCTTTGATGAAGTGTTTTCGTTTTTTTTCGGGGGGGGGGTCTCTTGCTTACACAAAAAGATAAATTTACAGCCTGAAAATCTCATAAAATCAAAGAAAAAGTATCTCTTTTTAAGAAAAGAGAAATATATATATTACTACAAAATAGTCATTAAATGTTGATTATTGAAATCTTTTTTTAGTTTACATTTTTGTAGTTCTATATTGACCATTTCCTCCGCCTTTGTCTCTTTCTATACTAGTGTTTCTCAGTGTTACCAGTGAGAGATTTCCAGGTGTGTTGCGAGATTTAGAAAAAATATTTAACATTGCGAGGTTTCGAGCTCTAAAGTTATTATGAAATTATGAAACAAAACGACTCTTTGCAGAACTTTGTGAAGAATTGGACTACGATTTCAAGTGCCTACTTTATCATACGGACGTTCACATGCTTTTAAGAGGAAAAGTTCTAGACAGACATCTTAAAATATAAGCGATTTCTTTCCATAAAACTGAAGTTCAAAATGTTTATATTAGCTACGTGATGAAATCTGGGGGCTGAAGGTTCAGTTTCTTTCCGATGTATTCGATAAAATTAATTCACAAAACTTAAGTCTTCTAGGACCATCTGAGAAAATCATTACATCTTCATTGAATTTGAAGTCCTTGAAAGCGAAATTGTCAATTTTGAAAAGAAACAAAAATTTAAGGAAAATTCGACTGCTTTCATATTGTTCACAGATTTCAAGATAAGAAATAAATAAGGGGCAATATGTATTAAAATTTTAAACAATCCTTCAACATTTTTTTCTATCACTGGACATCGACAAACTTTGTTGGGTTTTATAAATCCGTTGGAATTCAATGAAAAAGTCAATTTGATGACCGAAGAGCAGAAGCAGCTGTTTAAATTACGACATAACAAATTCTATCAAACAACGTTTACCAGCACGAATTTACAATAATTCTGGCTTGAAATCATGAAACTCTATTCTTTAGTTAGTTTAAAAGCAGTTAAATTCTGTTGCCATTTTCATTATTTTCGGTTATGTGCATCTTGCGTTTCGGCATTAACTGAAATCAAGACCAAGAAATGGTAGAGAGTAATCACAGCTGATGATTAGTTGAGCGTTTGCTTTTCAACTTTAGAGTTCTGATGGAATATCATGTGTTTCCTTAAGCAGGCACATCCATCATGCTGATATAGCAAAGTAATATACATCACAGTAATATGTAAAAAAAAAAAAAAAAAGGTTTTAATAAAATAAGTAAAATTTATTTTTGTTTCTCACTAAAATTTTCGAATATTCTTAGTGTGTCGTTATCCAAAAAGTTTGAGAAACACTGTTCTATACACAAGTATATTATCCTAAAACAAATATGATATATGAAAACACTGGGCTCATTTAAATCATATATTTTTTTTTTTAATTTAAATAACTCTATTATCATTCTCCTTTCAGAATATTTCTGAGATAGTATTTATTCATTTATTTTTATAGTTGATACTTGATACCCTTAACAAATAATTTGTTTTACTTTTTTTTAAAAAAACATATATTTATTGTATACATGTATATGTATAGTGTCATGCATTTCCATAGAATTCTTCTCCTCCTCCCTAACACATTTCACGATTTTAAATGAAAATTTCTAAGCCTACTTAAACAATTATCGATCGCTAATTCCGAACTATGACCCGTATTCCCATTTTCATTTATTTTATAGTCGATTCCTGACTCTGAGCTTTCCTTCATTCAAGCAATGTTATGAGAAATATGTGTAGAAATTTGAATATATATGAAACAATTCCTTCCACATTACTTTCTCCTACATTATTTGTCAAAATTTTTTAGTTGTAATTTTTATTTTCTCCCCCCTCCCCCATGAAAGAAATTGAATTCAGAAATTTTCAAGTCGTATATGAAGTGGCACGTATCTATAATAATTTGTGTTGTGTACTTGATTGTCTATTTTATTAGTTTCATTTTTATTATTATTGTTTTTTAAAAATAGCTGTTAGTTGTTCTTCGCTGTTGGTTTGCTGATGTCAAATAATCCGACGAAAAGATTTGCTTGGGAAATAATGACAATCTCTGCTCTCGAGGAATTAACCTTTCCGTCATTGTGTGAGAATCACTCTGGTGTTAGTTGTTCATAAGCTCTGTTGTCTGCGGAATCTTCTTTAGGCACTGCTGTTAGAGGCATATAAAAAGCAAAAGTAGTTATTAGATATAATCAGACGGAAAAGTTTTACAGGGGAATGTAAGATATAAGAAGTTGAAAAAAAAGAATTCAGCAATTTCTTGCGATTGGAAGTATTACACATATTACAGAAAAAGCGTTTAATATTGAAACAGAATCTACAGAATATTTTTTTTTTTTAAAGTATAACTACAATAAGAAATTTCCTTTTAATAAATTTATTTTAAAGCCATTGACGAATTGGTTAAATGTTCTCTTATAAATGAGTAATTTCTTACATGACGAAGATATCTGTTTCATCAACTTCATTTGTAATTCTTGCAAAGTTTGTAGCTGTTCATGTATATGTGTTGGAACGGGGTGAGGGAGTTGGTAAGAATAAAGAATTATATGCATGTAAATAATGTATTATAAAATAATACACCGTTCCTATTTAATTACAACACATTTTAGTAAGACCAATCAATCAAGTAGTTTCTTGAAAGATATTTTGTCTATTTGGAAATGAAAGAAGGGTTTTGAAGAATTAAACATATGCAACTGAATACTATTATTATTATGTTCATTTTCATTCGTATGACTCTTGGTTTTGCAATTGGTATAGCTCACAATTATACACTGATTACTGTAATAACGATATAATTATTCTTAAGACAAATCATACATTTATTACGTTCACCATGCACATGGAGACACACCAAACAACAGTCACAACAAATTATTTACCTTCGCGTCTATTTCCTTGATTTGCTCTACTGCCCCCGCCACATCTTTCCTTGTCTCATCTCTCAACCTGGCCATGAGGCTCTCCTCGACTTCACGGAAGCTCCTCCTGTCTCTTTCCACCCTCTCCCCAGCCCCCGCCACTCTCATCATCATCTCCGTTGTTTCTTTATCGTCTCCATCCACCGGACTCTTGACCTCCAGCTCAAAGACGTCATCTCCGTTATCGTACGTAGCAACATCATCACGTCTTGCCCTGCCCCCTGTACCTGACTGGCTCCCATCAGGTGTGCTTAGTCTTCTGAACTCTACGCCTTCTCTATCCACACCTTCTCCTCCACTCAGTCTCTTGTTATTGTCCTTAAACTCCACCACATCACTCATTCGCCTGCCGATTGTACTCAACATCCGCTGGTTTTCTGACTTGCTAGCCGCGAAGATCCTCTGGAACGAATGGAACCTTTCGTTGAGCTCTTCGATCTCCTGCACAATCATCGCTATTGACTTTTTCACCCGCGGCATGTTGTTGTCGTAATCTCTAGACAGGGCCTGGAGCTGTTCTTCCAGTGGACTAACGCCGGAGTCAGAGCCTTCGACAGTTTGTGACTTAATTTTCGGTTTATCCGCATCTGCCACTTGCTGTGTTTTAGGTACAATTTCTTCTTGTAGTTTCTTTGCACGCACGAGTGCCTCCAGCACGCCTATTCTCTTCTCAAGAATTTCTGAAAATTTTTAACACAATTATTTCTCATTATTGTAATCTGAAAATGAGTCGTAAAATATAATTTCTACAAATAAACTTCAGACGTTATTTATCAAAATGTTTCTTTATTCAATGAACATTTAAATATCTTAATATTTACGCTGTGTAATTCTCATTTCATTTATGCTCTGAACAACAATGTTTTTGTATCAATTAATCGAAGGCTTAATCCATATACTTGATGATTAATAATTGAGTTATATATAGTCTTAGTATCAAGTTATGTAATCCATTCACTCCTATTTATTGAACACACGCCTTGAGCTATCTAATGCGGCACAAACAATTGCATTATAATACCACACAAAAATGTTAACCTTACTATGTTTTGTATTGTAGTAACCGCGAAACAATCAAAAAGTATATCTTAACATAACACAGGCTCACCTAAGGATTGACTCTGTTGAGAAGATGTTGTTAAGGACTGGTCGGGTTTAAGCGTTACAAGTTGCTTGTGTGGCCCATTGTCAAACATTGACAGAATATCTTCTATGTTGAAAGGCTCATGCTCTAAAATGACAATAATCATGTTCACAATTCGTAGTTTGACTCAATAAGTATATCTACAGTAAGAAATTTGCAAACAACATTTTTTTTATAAAAATTAATTATTACAATGTAATTTATATTAAAATATGAGAAACAGAAAGAAATATGATAAATAATTTTAATTTATTCGAAATGCTATTGGTTGTATTTAACATAATTAAATTGTAATTGAAAGGAAAAAAAACACATTTTAAAATAATTTAAAAGAAACATTTTTTTTTTTTGAAATTCAATGATTTACCCCCGAACTCTGAACGTATGTGCATCACAAAGAGAAGACATGACTCCAGGTGCTGATTCACGTCTGAGAAACCGAGTCTTGTTATGTCCTGGACTGGTACAGGGTTCTTCTGACCCGGGTTGGTTACATCATCCATTCCCGCTGTCTCCAGGACTTGACTTTCCAGTGGCGTCTCCATCCTGGGGTACGGAGGCTGAAAGGCACTTTTAAAACGTTGCGACAAGCCGTTGAGAACATCGGAACCTAGTCTGCGAGAGTCACGTGAGGATCTTAGGTCTAGGCTCCCCCTCCTGGTGTCCAAGTCAGTCACCAGTTTGTCTCGGTTTGATCGGACGTCCAGGCTCGCCCTGCGCGGAATGGAATTTTCCCTGAACTCGTCAGTGTCCGATCGGTCATCATACATCCCTAGTGGTCGGCCGTCTTGATGTAAATTCTGGACGTCGTGAGTAAGTCGCTTGGGGTCCTGACTTTTTATAAACCTCTTTCCCATCGACATCATCTAAATAGGAGGAAAATAGTTTTAAGTAAATTGAAAAACATATTTTTGGGAATATATGTTCTGATATTATGCATCATTATGTGCTAGGTGTTATTATCATTTCTTTTGTATGTGGTGGGGTAATGGGGGTCTGAATTAAATATTTTAATGTTCGTTTAATTAAGATATGCATTATTTAAAAAAAGACATGTTTTCTTTTGTCAAATGAACTAAATGATTTAGTTATGAAATTTACTATACAGATTTTAGTTATTATTTACAAGTTAAATTACCATTTTATTGTAGATATTATAGTTTTTAAATTCAATATATGTATAAAGTATGTGTTTTTTATTGCCTTTTATTTACTTATTTCCTCATAAACACATAAAAAATATGTGCGACGATATGTATTTGCAAATGGTAAAAACCTTACTAATATTTAAAACTATGTAAAACTGTAAAAGCTTTAGATCTAAATATTTTCCCCATATTTTTAAAAATACAAATTTATACATTTAATAATATAGATAGCTCACAGGCGGATATCGTATTGAAAACATTTACTTGAAATACTGAAAAATCCGAAACCTGAGAATGAATGTCATTTTATTGTATATAATTAAATATAAAAGAAATGTTTTTATTTTTTTAAGTATCTTTTTATTTTTGCCATAAGCCAATACTCAGACATTGAGCACTACTTTAAAAACCAACCTCTGATCTTAGGTTGTTTATCATCTGCTGAAACTGACGTTTGAGATCCCGTAGTGTCTCGAGGTTGGTAATGACTTTGTACATGGGGGTTTCTGAAGGCCCCGTCTTGGTCACACGCTGGGTAATATTAGGGACCCTTGCTGCGAGATTGAAATGATATATATTAAGGCTTAAAATACACCGAACTGTTTTTATTCAAATAAATGTAGGGGCCGTCCAAAAAGTACGTCACGCTCCGGAGGGGGGAGGGGGTGTAAGAAAGTGTGACAGTTTGTGACAGGAGGAGGGGGTGTCCAGCCGTGTGTGGCATTACGGTGTTTCATGTTAAATTTTGATATTTGTTAATTAAAATATATTTTTGTACGAAGGTATGACGTACTTTAGGGGGGAGGTCCGAGATTTGTGATAGTTTGTGACAGGGGTGAGGGGGGAGTTAAAAATGGTCAAAGATAGCGTGATGTACTTTATGGACTGCCCCTACATTAATTTGAATAAAATAGGAAATACATAACATCATGTTAAACTGCTTACATAGTCAACATATATAAGTTTGTTTTGTTTTTAAAGTTTAAAGACATGTTTGCCATTTGCTTAATATATATTTCCCATCAATTTTTTTTTTTTAAATTTCTTTTATGAAATAATTTAATGACTTTTTGCATTTACTAGGGCTGCGGAAATTACCGATTAATTTCTCGATTAATCGGTAAAAAATTTTACCGATTAAAATTATTTTAATCGATAAAATAGCAATTAAAATTAAAGAAAATGTTTTTATTTTTTTTTTCGATTTTTAATAAATAATTAATTATTAATAATAATAATAATTTTGTTTTTTTTTTACGGAGAAATTTATCCATTTAAAAATAATGAATCGAAAATGTTCACTTTAAAATAACCTGTTTTATATGGACTATGATAAAAAAAAAACACCATCTCTTTTTACTTAATAAACAATAACGAAATGTTAAATTCATTGACATTATATAGAACTAATTTTATTTTAAAATATCACCTAACGTAAGTAATTTTTTTAAAATTAAATAAAATAAAATAATTAAGTTATGGGCATTTTTTAAAAAAATGCCCTAAAAAGGCACAATATTTGATGGAAAACAACATTGTGAAAAAAGTAATTATGAGGTCTTAAAAAATCATAACTTTTGAATCTCTTGGAATAAAAATATGTTTTACTTTTATATTTTTACAATTAATTTGTAATTGTCATCCAAGTGCCTAAACTTAAATACTTGATTTAATTTATTTTTATTGCTATGTCTTAAAAATAACTAAACAAAACAAAAGTCAATTGCATGTTTTTATTTCTTCCCTTGAAATTTTCAGTTTAATGACGTCATAATCTCTATTTTTAGCTCTAACAAATTATCGATTAATTAATCGGTAATTTTTCAAAAGTTAACGATTAAATTAAATTTAATCGATAACAGCCCTAGCATTTACATAAATTTTTTTAATGGAAAAGTCAAATAAAGTTATATAAATAGACTAATACTAATCCATCTTAAGAGATAATCCATCATTTTATAAATGAGCTTTTTTTTTTACTTTGTAAACAAATAAATGCGACATCTTTTAAATTTACACATATTTATTATTTTTTTTTTGAATCCACAATTAGTTTTTGTATCATGATTTATTTCAAAGCTTTATCGCAGTCCTATCCCATATGATGTTTTACAGAATCGCCTGCACTGCATGAATATTTTTATTTTTATTTTTCGATTTCCTTGAATGATTCTCTATTGAGTATGTAGGGAAAAACAAGGATCTACCTCAGTTAAACCAGTCAATTTAAATTATACCTCTGAGTGTAAGAAATTAGGCATGCAAATTATTATTATTTTTTCATTTACTGAATGATTCCATTTGTTTGATCTTTTCTTTAATGAATCGCAAGGTGCTCTCGTACGCCACGAGAAACTCGTTTATAGCCTCGTCTCTTGTTCCACGCCTGCTGATGCTCTCTGCCCCCTTGTGGATGATCTAGACAAGGAAAGTTGTTATAAATACAGTTGATAGACAGTAAAGAATTTGTAATTTCGATGAAAAAAATTGGAAAAAAAAATCTCGGGTTTTTTAATTGGATTAAAATGTATTTAGATTTTTTTTTTTTTAAATAAATATATAAATCAACTTTCTGTTTGAATTCTTTCAATTGATATCATCAATTTTATGTTTACTTAATCCAGCTGAGAAGAGTTGCACATGGAAAATAAACTTGTTTACAACTTGAATAAACATGCAAGTTTCCAAACAAATTATGAAATAGGCTTAATGAACCATACCTTGAAAGAAAATAGTGTTAAGAGACAAGTGTTGTTTTTGTCTTTCTTTCCCATCATTTATCTAGCTTACCGATACCCGATCAATGCTTTTTTGTTTAAAAGTAATACATTGCGAAATTAGATTATTTTTTCTCGTTTGAGAAAAGACTAAACCTTTTTTGTAGTGAAAGCCTTATTGTACTGCATGAACATTTTTATTTCACAGATGATATCAAATTTAATATTATATGTAATATTGCATTTAACAAAGTTATATATTTTTTAGAGCTGTTATCCATTAATTTAAATTTAACCATTAACTATTGAAAATTTACCGATTAATTAATCCATAATTTTGATTAAAGCAAAAAATAAGACGTATGACGTCATTAAACTGAAAATTTAAAAGGAAAGTAAAAAAAAAAACAGGCAATTCACATTTTTATATAGATATAAGTAGTTCAATATAATATAAATGAATTTGAATTAGTTATTGTTAATTAGTAAAAACAATGTTTAATTGTTGATATCATTTTTTTTTTATAAAGCAGCTTATTATAAAGTTTACACTTTTATTTATTTATTTTTTTAATGGTGAAGTTTGTACGTAAAAAGCAACTATTTTTTTACTTTTAATAATTGATTATTTATTGATAAATCGGTAATATTATTGAAAAGATTATCCATAGTTTTAATCGCTATTTTATCGATTGAAATAATTTGAATCGATAAAAATTTATACCGATTAATCAATAAATTAATCGATAATTTCCGTAGCCCCAATATTTTTATAAAAGTGTCTCTAAAGCGTATATAAACCAAAGTAAAATAAAATAGTTGTATCTTCTGACGCTAAAATAAACAGTTAAACAGTATGAAACTGCACCAAGAAAACATATTTCCTTTTATAAATAGATACCTACATCATTACAGTAGCGCTCTACTCCCTTGTACAGCTTTCCCAATTCATCTTCAAGTAATTGGAGTTTGAGAACCACTAGTTGTAACTGATTCTTTGATGCGGTCATTCTGGAACTGTTGAAAAATAATATATATATGAATTTTTATCTAATTCGCTCTCTCTCTCTCTCTCTCTCTCTCTCTCTCTCTCTATCTCTGTCTCTCACTTTCTCTCTTTTTCTCTACCTCTCTCTTTCTCTTTCTCAACATATCTCTCACACACACACTTTCTCTCTCTTTCTCTATATTTATATTTATGTTTCTCCCTCTTTCTCTCTCGCTCTCTTCCTCTCATTTTTTATATAAATATAATAAATATAATATATATATATAAAGAGAGACAGGAAGAGAAGGGGTGAAAGAGAGAGAGGATGAAAGAGGGAAGAGATATTCATTTTGCTCTGAAAATAAAACGCCATATCAGCATCTTAATTAAAATAAGTTCTTGTAAAGACTTCCTTTAGATATTTAACTTATTTTTTTTATTTCAATATACAGTTAAACCTCTCATAACGAGATTAATTCGCTGTAGATTCTTACTCGTTAAGCGAAAACTCGTTATACGAAGTGATGTTTTCCATACAAATCAATGTATAATATGTATAATACGGTATTCAGTTTCATATTAAATTAAAAAAAAAACACCTTATTTTTCCACAAAAAAAAAAAATGTTATTAGATTGTTTCAAATAAAAATTAATTGTGAAATGTTAAAAAGTAAAACCACTATAATACATTTTAGATTTGAAACTAGAAACATAAACAAACAAAATAATTTATAACAAATAATTATTTATTTTTACAACAAAATATTTAAGGAATTTGTATTTTTGCCGACGTTTCAAAATTTAACGAAAATGTGTTGTAACCATTCCGTAGACATTCTTAACACTAATTTGAAGCATCCATCTCCTTAATTGTTCTTAAGAATAGTGCAGATTATTGATATTTGGTCGATTGAAGTTCCGCGCTAGATTAGCCACCTTGTTCTCGCTTATCAATGGTTTTTCGTTTCATTTTAACAGTTTATTTTCAAATCTTATGATTTTCTTCCGGCGTTTGTTATTTTTTTCGAAGACATTTTAGCACAGGTTATTACACTTTGTACGTTAAAACATAACTAATACCGCATAAATACTAAATTTGTTAAAACGGTCTATCACACACGAAAACAATACGTTCTATACACCGAATGTTTAACACAGAATAGTTCAGGTTGAAGTTCCGACTCACTAATGAATGTCCAGGAAAAAGGGACTTTCACATTTATGCGTCACTCGTTATGTGAATCTTTGCTGTTAAAGGAGCGACTTGGTAAAAAAAAAGGCTCGTTATGCAACAAAATCGTTATGAGAGGTGCTCGTTATGAGAGGTTTTTGTGTGTATATACATATATATAAACACACTCACACACACACACACACATATATATATATATAGAGAGAGATATATATATAGATATAGACATATATAAATAGATATAGATAGATAGATAGATAGATAGATAGATAGATAGATAGATAGATAGATAGATAGATAGATAGATAGATAGATAGATAGATAGATAGATTCCATCGCAAATGTATCAGATATTTCAAAACTGTTTTAAACTGTTAGCCAGAATCTATAATATAAAAACTCTTTAAGTAAATTATCTGATTAGTTATTCTAATTGATAGGTACGATATATTCGCCAAGACCTGTATGTCGCAAAGAATCCAGCTTTTAGCTAAGAATTCTTTAAATGATAGCTTTTAAAAGTATTTTTGTATATAATAATTTCATTGTTGAGTTGTTTCCAATAACTTTTAAGCAAAAAATTACCAAATAATACAACCGTTTATTTGTATGTACAGTGCTTAATTATAAAATTTAGTTTAGTAGTGTAATTTTAATGAATTATTTCAGTTGCAATTCGCTTAAAGGACAAATGATTTCAGATAGTTCTAAGTTATTTCTAAAACGCATTTTTTATTTATATGATATCAGATTTTGTAACACTTATCACTACATATTATAGTAAACTATTTCATAACTTCGATGAATCTTACGGTGAACAAGATAAACTTTTTCTAATCAAAATACTTGAAATTTAAGTTGTATTGCTTTTAAAAAAAAAAAAAAAAATTAAAAAGTGGAACACTTAACATTAGGGGTGTACCTGATTCATTTTTTTAAAAAATCCTACATGACCCAGATACGACCGGATTTATGAAGTGAAATCCTGCCGGATGTGGTGCGGTAATTGAATTTGAAAAAAAAATGACCGTATTCCATATCAACCAATGCGGAGCTATTATCTAGATATATATTTTATGGCTCTACCGACAAGCCAGATTTGGCCGGAATTATTACATGAAATCCTGCTAGCGCTGAAGCTGGAGTCGGCTTTGTTAAAATGGCCGGATTACGGATTTTCCGGAGCCGAAATCCGGTAAACCCTACTTTGCATAAAGATGTTTTATCAGATGTCCCCATTATAATGGCACCAATAGGCTTTTTTAAATTTTAGAACAAATATTTTTTAGCTCTAAATGATAGTTATCGTCAATAGTAATTTAGAAACAATACTTGTTAGTGAAATAAAACCATAAAGCTATGTGACTATAAAAACATTATGTTGTTAAGGCATCTCTACGTCTACGAAAGAACGATTTATTTGTGCTTTTAGATTGCAGATCTTATTGAGGCAGTTAAGGCCATTCTAAAGTAGCAGTCTCTTTTGCATGTCATATAAACGAATGGGGGTGATTCCCTACCTTCCAGATAAGATGTATTACATACAAAAATTATAAACACAAGAAAATATCTTCCAGATGCAAGTTTTCAATTTATTTATATCACAAATGCATTTGAAACACCTCTGGTAATAATCTATAAACCAAATAATAGTCGATCTTTTCAAGGTACGTTCATAAGTTTGAACAGTTTTTAAGGCTATTTTGTCCTTTTTTTTTTTTTTAGGTTGTAATTAAATTAACTGTTACGGGTGCCATAACTAAGAAAGAAAATTCTGTATTACTAATAGTCTATTAAAATTATACGATATTGTGGAAAAGGTGAAATTTAGCTTTGCAAATATGCGATAACTATCTTGGTTAAATTCATTTAAATAACACATGTATTTTAAATGTTCATAATTAGTTTATTCTCTCTCATAAATTAACTGAAGTATTTTTTTAGGCAGTCATTTCTATCGTTTATCAATCGAACATGAACTTGATATAATGCTATACACATATTTTATGATATAGATAAGAATATATTATCAGCAAACAAATAATGCAACCGTTGTGACGAAATGGCGCTTATACAGGTGAATGGGATTGTCTTTCCTGGTGGGTTTTATTTGGTAAATATTAGTGTGAACGGATCTTTAGCAAAATGTAGCCGAAAGTCGCAAAGAAGTGTTAAAGAAACCCGTTCCCCTCCTAACTGGATAATAAAAGGCGAGGTCACTACGGAGAGTAACTTATACGAAATTGAATCCCTGACTTTTGCATTACAACTGATAATTGTATTCTGAATTTTAATTTAATTTTTTTTTTTCCAAATTATGACATTTCTCGGTAAAATCTCTACTATTGTTTGTACTCAAGTTTTTTTTTTCCCGAAAGCCTTTATTTTCCCCATAATTTCCCAAACCATATCAAGTAAAAACTTCTGCAAAAGAAAGGATAAATATCTACAATATGTACACGTGACACCATGTGATATAAATCAGGGGTCTCCTAACTACGGCCCTTGGGCCACATGCGGCCCTCTCATCCGGCCCCTTAAGACATTTCAATCTAAAAAAAAAAATAATAACTCTATTTTTAACCTGTAGTTTACCACAAAACTTAGTAGTTGGGGATTTGTAGTCGGCCCCCGAACTGATGTGTGGCAGTTAATGCGGCTCTTCGGCTGAAAAGTTTGGAGACCCCTGATCTAAATGGATAAAGAAAACGAACTTGATTGCAACTTCGCCCTTTTTTTTTTAAAATACGTTTGTTCCTAGCGAGGTTACCATATACGCCAAGGACAATGCTGTTTAAAGGTCATTATGTTTCCGCGTCATAAACCACTATCGAGTTTCGAGTTCGGGAAATGTAGGAGCGTGGACAGTGTCATGATTGCTACGCTTCAGGATTATTGACGTTCATTTTTAACACGCCATAAATGGTGGTCATAGACTTTATGGTTCTAATGCAAGTGTTACGATACGTCTAAGTCCTTCGCCGAAATGTTGATGGGGCTGAAAAAAAATTATAGAGTTTTTATTGGGTGTTTGTGGTGTAATGAGGAAATCGTTATGTTTTAAAAGAGCTTCAGTTGGGTTATTTTTTTTTAGCCGAAGCGTCTCTTTACTTGATGAATAATTATTTACTCAAAATGCAACCGGCGAAGCATACGCCACAGACTTGCTCATAGATAGTGCAAAACAAAGGTGGTTGGGAGAACAGAGACAAACTACATTATGAAGATGTAAGAACAGCACGAATGAACCCCGAGGACGGGAAAAACCGCTGACGCATTGTTGGTCTGAATTGTTGGTCTGAAAACATGAGAATACGGTTAGCTGCTTGCCACCCCCGCCCACCCTAAACCACTCTAGCTTGCAAACCATACTTGGCAAAAGTTCATTCATCAAGCTCATTTGCACTCGTCTTGTGCTTGTTCTGTTTATATATATATATATATATATATATATACAGATAGAGAAGTGAAGTTCTTCGGCTGAATCCGTTCGTTCATTAGAGTATGTTTTGAAATGCGTTTGTTCACGTTAATCAGGATACAGGCAAGGCGATGTCCAATCAGTGTGAAAAGGTGGCTTTGAAATTATTTTGGACATACAACGTTGTCAATGGATATGGCACCAGAAAGTCTCCACAAGTGATAGGCAAGTAAACTTCATTATGGCTATGATCGGAAGGACCGCTAAAAAGCAGATATATGAACACAATTTGACCGGGATTTTAAATTCCATTACGTTGTCGGAAGTAAATGATGATATGAGCAGGAAGTATCTCTTAGTACGCGATAATTTTAGCCTCATCACCATATACTCCTAACGTAAACTTTTCCGTCACTGAAAACAGCGGAGAGCACGTCACCGAAATTATCCCAATGTTGAGATGCAAAGTTCACAGCCATGTTTCGAATTTATGTTAAAAAACAATGAGGCAAAATATCGAAATAAAAGACATAATTTTCTTTTAAAATTTAAGCCGGGGCTTGAACCCAGGACCCTCCGCGTGTAATAACAGGTACACTACGAAATGCACGTTACAAGGTGAGGGAACAACGATACTGAACTTAAGAAGCATGGTTTGTCTGGATGCCCGTCATACTTGGATGCACATACTCCTTTAAGAGAAATATATCTATACATATACATAGATTTGGAGACATAAAAGGAAGGATTTCCTTTACATTGAGTAATCATTAGGATACTGTATTTACTTTAAATATAATGAAACGCCTAATCATATTTATATCCACCATCAAACTAAATTATTGAGAGAAGAATTTGTATAATTTTACATCGAATTTTGTATAGTTACTACAACTTATAAATAATATTTGAAGACAAATTGGTTGTAAGTTAATTAACTTTTTTGATTTAACTAATGATTTTTTGACAAAAAATCTCACAAAGTCACTGAACTTTTAAACAATATTATTTTTTTTTTTAAATTTTGCGTAACATAAATAACGAAACCAAACTTCATTACAATATGCCAAGTTCTTCTAACATGTGCCTTAATAATGTATACTGCTCTTTGATTAAATGAGCTTCACTGAAATCGGCATTCAAATATTTTTGTGACTTTTTTACATGTCACTTAGCATTTTTAAATGATATAAACTCCACAAAATTTAAAAACATTGATTGTTTTATATTTTCTTTCGAAAATATAAAATGAAATTGTGATGTAACCTTTTAGTGACGTTTTTTTTTTTTTGTTTTTTTTTTTGAATATCTAACTTAAATTTGTTCCACTTACTTGCTTATTGCGTCAACATTTAAAAAAACAAGAAAACACAGCGCGATGACACGAAACAACTCTTAATTTAAATCCCACGTTCATTAAACATCCTTTTACCTCTACAGCTGGAAGCGTGTCAAATGGCAACGATACGGACGTAGGAGGTCAGCCTCCCTTTAACTCCTCGACACTTATCGCATTAAAGCCACCATAGTAATCATAGGGCCGTGCTGTTTATCGAATGAAGAGGACGGTATTCAAGCCAAGTGTTACGAGGCCAGACGACAAAAAATGTTATCTCAACAAGGGCAGCGATAGGGTTTGGTGGTCGACCTCTGTGCGCGATAAAACACAATTAAACACTGGTGGAGGGCAAAAACAACACAATGGATAATGCAATGTTTATTGTGATAGCGGCACGTTAGGATCCTATTATACACAGTAGCTGTAACGCTTAAAATAAACAACCTTATCAGGTGTGTTCAAAATAATGATGTGTTGAGTCTAAATAATATGATACCAGAGCAATGGGAAATTAAATAAGCGTAAAGGAGGGGCTGGAGATTGGGCCGTTCAGCTTGTAGGTAAAATTACGCAGGAAAGGGGAGTGGGTGATGAACGTCAAGACCAGGAAGGCAAATTATTGTGTAGCATTTATTGAGGTGCTAACTTTTTCCACCAATGCACGTAAAAAATTACCTTATATTCCGCGTATAGGACTTTATAATCTCTGAAAATCTTCTCAAATGTCTTGGATAGTCTTACACGCCGGGTATCATCGTGTTTGTACTTGTTATTCCAGTATAGCATCAGTACCGTCAAACAGAACGGTATACAAATGGCCAACAGTCACCACGCAAACATGCAGTGCTTGGTTTACATTTTGCTAAACAAACTTTAGTTTCGCCCCAGTGGCGTAGCTGGGGGGGCGGAGGGGGTGGTCCGCCCCGGGCGGCACTCATTCAAAGGGCGGCATTGGTGGGAATTTGAAAAATAAACCCAGACATTTCCGAAAACCGCCCCCTTTCTTTTGAGGGTGAAAACCATAGTGAAACAAAAAGAATCCCAATTAGTAGTTTAAATTAACGGATTCGTGAAACATTTGTTTGATTACATAATGGTTGTTATTACTAACGCAGAACAGTTTAAAAATTTAAAATCGCTAAAAAAAGTAACAATTTGTTAGCAAAATTAAGCGGTATACGTCACAGATGGCGCTTTTAAAAGAAAACTGAACAAAAAACCATCACCGATGGTCCGAATATATGTAGTATTAATATCGCACGACCGTTTTAACGTGGATTTTTCGACATTCGCAGAATGATGCACTAACAAGAACCTACATGACATAGGGGTTCAAATATTGTGTTTAAAATACAAGAAGTAAATTATATTATTGTAAGGTAACATATTAAATATTAAATTTACTTTGTTTTTATAGCATTAAAGTAACACATATAGCTTGTATTTTTCATTAACATAGGTTATTCATTAAAAATGAACGATTATTCATTTCTCCGTTAATAAACACCACAATAACATAAATAATTCCGAGAAAGACATACTTAAAAATTTCAAGCGTCTTTGAAAAATTGACATCTGAAGTAACTAGTAAAATGAGATCAGATGCTGGAATTTTTCTCAGTTCATGGCAATCTTTTACTTTTCTATGGTATCTCAATTTATGGGAACCCGTCCTTTTTAAATTAATGCAAACACTGCAAACCCATTTGATGAAAAAAAGATATCTGCTAATATAGAACGTTGTTACAGAGAGTTGGAAATATCGACTAGATACCAGGTTAAAAGGAGAAAAATATGAGTGGGGAAAATTCAGAAGACCAGATTCTATCTTTAGAGCAAGAAGTACAACGAGAAATGTTGGTATCCGTAGATGCAACTGTAAAAGAAAATAAAAGAACGAGGGGATGAGTTACATGCCATTGCAAGAAAATATTTGTGTATAATACTAAATACTATACAATCTAGGATTCTAAATGAAGAATTTGAACATCAATTAAATGTCTTTATTTACATTGATAAAGGAATGTTCGTGATTGAAAGAGAAAGGATCCAGGTTTTTTATTTCAATACACGGAGCCGGCCTTAGATATTGCTGGCACCTATTTAGCTTTAAAAGTGAAACTGATTGCGTGGGCCCCAGTTTGGGTAGGGATAAGGTATTAATAAGGATAATGAGTGAAAATTAAGATAGGTTGGGCCTTTTAAAGCGCTGAGCCCACTGCAACCGCAGAGGTTGCAGGAGCCTAAGACCAGCCCTGGCTGTACCTACACTGCAAGAAGAGGCATTATGTTAAAAAAGAGGGGAAATACCCCCTTGATCTATTAAAATATATTTAACAGTATATATTGGAAAATTCTTTATCCAACATTATAATTTTGCTAAGAATTTTGTTCAACAATTGCGAACAGTTTATCTAGTTGTGAAAGGAGCTTCTACAAACTGAAGTTGAAAAAACAAAAAAATTCACCCCACAATAAATGATTTCAGACTACAATATTGTCCATAGCACATGATATTACAAATAATATAAATTTTAATAACATAATAAATGATTTTTTGACTATGAAATTTAGGTGAGTAAGTAAATTTATAAATAATAAAAAATATGTTTAGATACTGATGTATACAATTTTTTTAAATGAAAAAAAAAATCATTTATTTATAAATAAAAATTAAAAGCATATTATAGATCTAATTGTTAATGTTTTTTGAGTGTAAATTTCGAATATCTTTTGTCTCATTTGGGGGGGGGGGGACCTGTGACCCTATAACTTTCTTGTGGCCTTCAAAACAATTATCTTGTATTTTTATAATGTGTATTTATAGGTATATCATCTTATGTGGCCTCTTTTATTACTGCTTACATAAATAGGGCATGCAATGGTAAATATTGTCCCCTACCTTTTACAATGTACTTCGTTTCAATTACAACTATTTATTCATGCTTATTAATTTTAAAAAACGATCATATGATTAACTTAATTAAGAGGCCGTCCATAAATGACGTCACGTGATTTCATCTGATTTTTCACCCCCTACCCCTTCGTCACACGGCGTCGCGAAACGAAAACTTAGATCCATTTCTCAATGTGACGTGACAAAGTCCCCCCCCCCCCATACAAGCGGTATTTTGTATTTGAAAAAGAGCATGTTTAACATCATCATTTTGTTTGTTTGGTCATTTAAGTGTGTTTTTAGTTTAAGGTTGCACTCTAATGTCGTAACACGCGTGAAACAACGTAAATCATCATTGAATTAAGTTTGGGTAATCATATATTTTAGTGTAGCTTTTATTTAAAGTTGCGCGTTTTGAATGACATCAAATGTGTGACCCCCCCCCCGGGTGCGTAACGTCATTTATGGGCGGCCCCTAAAAGGGCGGCATATTGGAGACCGCCCCGGGCGGCAAAAGCTCTAGCTACGCCACTGAAGGGAGGGTATGCATGGGTCTCACTAGCTCTAGCGCAGTGGCTCCCAAAGTGGTCCCTACGGACCCCCAGGGGTCCCTGGAATGAATTAGGGGGTCAGTAGAAAAATTAAAATTCAGAACGGGGTCCCTGAACAACGTTAAGGGGTGCGCGCAAGGCTTAACATAAAATATTAAAATTGTGATCCATTTTTATTATTATGGAAATAAAAATAAATAACAATGATACAATTCTATCTGAATGTGTTTTCTACTAATTAAATATCATCTTAGGTGCAATAAGTTATGACATACAATGTTTTTTAACCTAAAAGAGGAAGCAGAGCTACGGTAATTTCCACAGCTATAACCATATACATGTATTTGGTTTATTGAAAGGTAAAAGTTTGATGTTAAGAAGTGCGGAATTCCTATAAGTATAAGTAGGCCAATGGTCATTTAAAAAAATGCGCCAATCAACAAAAGTCGCAAGGTTGGTTAATTTTCAATACGTCGAATAGTTTTATTTATCTAAATTCTATTTTTATATCAATTAGTTTTTTTCAAAGTAACTTTACTTCAGCGTTTCATTAAATTAAACAATTTAATTACATGTACTACCAGTGGATTGTTGCAACAGCTAGAATGAGAGAGCGGGTAAAATATATAAATTCCGTCTATACAGTTCTGTTGGATATTTGAAGTATGGCCAAATGTTTAGAAACAGACATGAAAGGTGAAACATATTAACAGAATTATAAAGATTTTTTAAAAAGCTATAACCTTGACCTTCCGGTATACTTTAAACCACCTGTACCGAAGGTATTTTCAGTACATTTTGTCTTTAACGAGATCATTTATCCACAAAAAAATTCAGCGAAAGTCTGCTTGGATCACTAAACTATATCATTTGATCAGATTTTAATAAAAGTAGCGCCATGAAAGAGAAATTATTTGCACAAAATTGTTTGTAAAATGAAGAAGACTATAATCGTGTACTTATTATACAGAAGGTGGTCATCACAAGTGCATATTTAAATTGATTTTATGGCCTCTTAGATTCAGTGTTGGAATTCCTGAAAAGAAAAGACAACGATTTGCGACACAATTTACTAAAAAAAATGACATATCCTTAATAAATTATTTATTTAGTAAATTAAAAGAAAATATTTTGAAAGTACACGGTGACCAATCAAATTTGATCAAACTAAAAGTGTTTAATCTGTGTTTGTTGCAAATATTTTTCTGTACAATGAAAACTTGGGAAGAGGAGAATTTTCGCACTTTTCGAATCTTTCTAAATGGCAAATAGAGATGAAGATTTGCTGGCCTACTGTAAACACTTAACGCCTATTCATGCAGGCCTTAACGAAAGATTTGAAAATTTCAATTGGATATTCCCGACAGGCACGCAGTTGGGACGTGGTGGTCGAGAGCTCTCGACTGTCATACCGATGGTCACGGGTTCGAATCCACACGAAGGTGAGGATTTGTTCTCGCGGCCTGAGGAGTCCCCGAGTCACCCAGCTCTGAATGGGTACCTAACAAGACAATAGTTAGGCGGCTGGGGTAATGCGTGGAACCCCTATAGCCGTGGCCTGTGACAGCTGCATCACTTGCCAACAGGTCTGTGGACGCAATTATCTTCTGCATAGAAGGAGCGTCTGTATATCTAAGATAAATGTTCTCAGATGGATAAAAGGCACCAAAGTAACCTTTTGCTTGTTGACAAACTCAGATTCCGAAAAAACAGATGAATCCGTAAAAATATTGGAGCAGCTCATCCACAAATGAGGAATTTAAAGCAAATTTGAATAGGAATACCAGAATTTATGGTTAAAAAACAGAATCAACTTTTTATCCTGCATTATGGGCTATTGTACAGAAGTTTTTGACTGTTTTCATGTCTTCTAATTACTTAGAACAATGATTCACTGCCGTTGTGAGCCTCATCACATAGCATAGAAACCGACTAGAAATTAGCTCTCGTGGGGATTGGAGTTTGCTACTCACAAATATTAATCAGTCATCAAGAAACTCATGAAATCTCATCACGTTCATCAGTCATTGATATTTTTAAATTTTATTTGAAGCAAAAGTTTTAATTTTAATAAATACTTCTTAATTAAAAAAATCATGTTAAGCCTGGTACCTATTGGAATTCAGGACGTGTTAGCGCATTTTCGTATTATGTATCAGTACTTATGTTAGATATCAGAATTATGTAGTTATCAGTAATTGTGTTTAGATTTTAGACATATTTTTATGAATTTTCTTGTGTAATGAATATACCTGACATTTTTTATTTAAAAGTCATTTCTTTACATTTAATTTTTTTTTTCTCTTTAATCCAACTACAAGTCACCACAAATGATGACGTAAAACTCTCTAAACTTTTACACATATTCTAATGACGTCAACTAAAAAAAACAACTAATTCTTTTGCACCCTTTCGCACCACTCTTCAATGCTTGCAGAATTATGCATTCGACTTCCGGCAATGGCGGCCGTTCCCTGCGCTAGTGTTACCTCTCGCTTCGAAATATTCTTTGGTAGTTTTAACGGGGTTTTTTAACGGATCGAGTAACTGAGTGTTGATGCACAAATGGCAGGTCAGGGCATACAAAAAAACATATATACATCATGGGTCTAGGACTTATGGATGCTGTGATCAAGGGTGATGACGGACTGACGGACAAAACGGGTGCAATAGCGATTTCGACATCTCGAAAATGCGCTAAAAATACTTCCTAATTAATATGCTGCTTTTTTTAAATGTAATTTTTGTACTAAGCATTTATGTGTTGTTTTTTCACTTGGGAGTTAGTGGGCACGTTTTTACTTTATAAGAGGCCCGTGGGTCAAACATTTTTGGGAACCACTGCTCTAGCGTATTATTTATATAAACTGCATTGGCTTTCGATGGTGGTTTGTCTTGTCTGGCGTATTATATATATAGACTGGGTCTTGCTTGTTTTGGCTAATTACTAATATACTAGCTAATTAACCGCGCTTTGCAGCGGTAACATATGATTTCAGTTAGCGCTTAGAACCGGTAAACACTAATTCAAAACTCTTTTGATTTATATCTGGATCATGATGGATATACTAAATATATGAACTAAACAGTCTTGGAACAGACGTTAGAGGTTATAAACCCCATTGGAAATTTTATTATTTTGTCAAAGCACATATGGTCAATACTTAATCAATTTACTCAGTAGAAACTTTTTAAATTACCTTTATATAACTAATGTTAAAAAATGGCATACGGGACCCAGCCCAAAAAGGTGTTTTTACTATTAAAACTTCTTTAAAAAAACTAAAATAAGGTTTGGGGGCCCTATGGGTGTAAAATGTATAATTAAAAACAACAGATTATTTCAATTTGGATCATGGTTAATATAATTGTTAGTTATATATTTTTTTTTAATCGAGTCCAATCAAATGGTTGAAATGTTTTAAGTGTTAAGAAAAGAGATTAGGGGCCTAGGGCTACAAAAGTTTTTAAAAATATATAATTTTAATGACTTTACGAGTTTTAGTATAGGCTATCAAGTTTTTATCTTCCAAGTTTTTTAGAAATGCATTTACACTGTATCCAAAGTTTTTATATTTGTAATTTAGCTAATATAATGTAAAAAAACTACAATGGAGTGATACGTTTGTCTGCTACCATCCCAAAATTTCATGCGTCTGCCTGCACAGGAAGTTGGAGAATTTGTGATGATTAACTTTTATAAAAAAAATTAGGCCCCCGGCTCCCAGTGAGTGGAAATTTAAATATTTTTTCTTGTTACCAGCGTGGGAGTGTACTCAACAGTTTCCATAAAGCTTCATGCTTCTGACTACATGGGAAATTTGAAAATTAGTGATGAGTCTGTTTTTATATAATAAAAAATACATTTTGGCCTCCGGCTCCCAGTGAGTGATACTCTAAATATTGTGGAGGCCCTGGGGGCGAATTGTCAGCGCTCAGAGGGACGGGTCCTTTGAATCAGGACGGATGCGGCCGGGGAACGAGGCCAAGCTTGGATCCTTTGATGTGGCCGGCGACGGACGACAAGCTTGGGTCCTTAAAGGTGGACGGGGATTGACCACGGGCCAGCGGTGTCCTTTGAAGCGGTCAGGGTGCGGGCGAGAAACCAGGCAAGCTTGTGGACGGCAGCTAGCCTGGGTGTGGTAGTCTCGCCAGAGACTGGCTAAGTCAACAAGCTTGACCGTGTCTTATGAAAGACTGAGGGGTATATAAGACGGGAGAGTTTGGGACATAGGGACAGGCAGACGGAGAGAGATGTAAGGGATAGCCCAGAGTTAGGGTCACACGGAGAGACAGACGGAGATACGGATAGGCAGTGTTAGGACAGACGACTTTAGTTAGGTGGTTCTGCAGTACACGGCTGGACACTGCGGTACGGCCCAATCAGACAGGGTCGACGCACTGGCCAGGGCAGGCGCAGCCCAGCCCCAACCCGATAAGCCCTTGACCCAACTGGGGGTCAAGTCGTGGCTAAAAAACCATTTCCGAGAGAAATGGCTTGAGGGCTGGAAGAATGGGAATACGGCCAGAAAGGTATACCAGAAACTGCCGCGACCGAGCAAAAGTGATGCCTGGTGGAAACTTGATCGTAGTAGTCAGTCTCTCATAACTAGAATGAGAACTGACCATTGTCCCATACGAAACTACCTGTACAAGTTTGACACTAGAAGGGAACTGGCCTGTAGGTTGTGTGGCTACCCGGAGGAAACGGTGACCCATGTGCTAGAGAGTTGCCCCGAGTTGGGCGGGGCTTTGTTTGGTGAAGTTGCAACACCTGCAGAGGACTACCTCTACGGCGATGCCCGAATGTTGAGGCTCGCCTGCGAAAAATTGAACCGGGTTTTAAGAGCCTAACAGCTCAACCCAACAGAGAATGAACATTCATTAGTTAGGGATGAGTGTTTCCAAGTTAAGGAATTAAACATGATTAATTTGTAAATTCAGTCTTGGAGTTTCAGTGTTTGATTCATAAGTTAACAAGTGTGTGAAAAAATCCTTCACAATATGTTTATCCTAATATTTTATAAGTACATGAGATAGGAATGTTGGAGGCAGGGTGCCGACACTGGTGGTGAGGAATCACATTTGGCGTGGTATTTTTAAGCACATGGGTGTGGTAGAGGGTGATGTCTATTACAACAATCAAGAGTTAATACAAATTTGTATAAAGTATATAAAATATTACAACATTGTTTACATTATCGATATTAGTCCATTTCCCAACCAGTGCCACTAAAATTTCTTCCCTCAGAGTTGACCCCCTGTGGACAGGGCGGCCAGACCACAAGCTAACCTTATACCCCAGTGGGTGGACAAGAGCCCCACTACTGCCTGGACATGTACATGTTGTGTACGTGAACGTGGTCCTTCTATCAATCACCTTGTCCCTGTCTATCCAGTGTCCTATAGAGATGGTGTTTAGGACATCCATGTGGATGTGATACTATCAATGTCAACTTGTCTCCACATCTCTTGTATTTGTTGTTAACTTTCTCCCTTAGATCATCCCACCGCTGCCACCATTTGTGAAATACTTAATCACACACTTGTTAACTTATGAATCAAACACTGAAACTCCAAGACTGAATTTTCAAATTAATCATGTTTAATTCCTTAACTTGGAAACACTCATCCCTGACTAAAGTCGTCTGTCCTAACACTGCCTATCCCTATCTCCGTCTGTCTCTCCGTGTGACCCTAACTCTGTGCTATCCCTACATCTCTCTCCGTCTGCCTGTCCCTATGTCCCAAACTCTCCCGTCTTATATACATCTCAGTCTTTCATAAGACACGGTCAAGCTTGTTTGACTTAACCAATCTCTGACGAGACTACCACACCCAGGCCTGCTACCGTCCACAAGCTTGCCTCGTTTCTCGCCCGCCTTGCTAACTTTTTTAAAATTGAAAATATAGACGTAAAATCATAATGATTTTGGGTTTGAGATTAACAGAGGGTGTGGTTTTGCGCGCCGTAAAAAAAACACAATTAAGTGGCGTCATGAAGCTTTTATTTTATTAATTTATTTGATGTTACTTTTTATCTTGATTATAATCCGAGTGTGTGAATATGCATGTGTGCGAGTGTGTTTATGTTTATGTGTGTATGTGCGTCTGTGTGTGCGTGTGACTGTGTGTTTGTATTAGTTGTGAAATAACGATTTATTTCATAGATTGCTAAAAGTGAAATTAATTATTGAAAAGACGTTGCAACGTAATCTTTTATGTATAGTTAAAATTATGCACTGGATTATGAAAAATTCCGTTACATTTATAAACACAAGTTTAGGCCGATGCGATCTGCATGGGTGCTTGAATAAAAGATAACGGAAAGTCATTGAATGGGGCTTAAAAAACTGTTAAAGAGAACAATCTCCAATGATTTTTTTAGAGATGGTTTTTACTTTATGTTTGATTTTAGAAGAAATGAGCCCTTGCGCATAAGTTGGATGATTACTCGCACGAATTGTCACAATGGAAAATAAACTGTGAAAATAACTTAAAGTCGCTGTTGAAATTGCATTATTTATAGTTATAATATGTAATTGGGTAAGATTGGTGCATATTTATTTGTAAAGGAAATAGAACCTTTCTAAACATTTTAATTGTATTTTACAATAATACAATCATACGAAAATGGTTCGAACGATTTTCCCTTAGTCACTGTTAAATAGCTATAGAAATAAATGTGAAGAAATCATGTAATTGTAGACGAAATATCAATTTTACATTTTAATATAAGCTTTTATACATCTATATATATAATCGGATGGAGGCAAATTTTATACTGGCTTATAACAAGTCAAAATTACAGAGAATAAAAATTTCTTAAAGAAAAATTAACACGGAACCTTTTTTGAAGCATTTAACGAGTGATTTATCATAAAAAACAATTTCAAATATTTGTTAGGAGGAAGAGGTGCTTTCTTAATACAAGTGAGTGTTTTGGATCGATTTCATTATAAACTGTCATTAAGGAAATTCGTATTGAAAGTAAACGCTCAAGGATTTTAAATTAAAATAAGTCACGTGTATAAGCATTTAGATCTATACACTGTTGTAAGTTAAATAGCGGAATTGTAATTTTTATAAAGAGGGGCAACTTTGTGAGCTATTTGAAGGGTGCTTTTCATTTCTTGGGTCATGAGTTTATAATATTTCCGAGCCCTGAGTGGCACTATTTCTTAGCCACTGATAATGTCCTTTTTGCAAAGATCAAGAAAACCAGCAGTGTAAAATTTTAAACCCAAACCTTGCGATTAAACGTATTTTTTTAAAACAAATAGACAATATTAAAAAAATCCCCCCCCCAACCCTACGCATTTCAATCACATAAGTATTAAACAGCTCAATAAAAATAAATATAATTTGTCCTAAATAAAGGTCATGCATAAACTGTAAAGGAATGGATGTTGTGGATTAATTGGTAGATGAATGAAAAAGCTTACATAAAAAAGACTTATTGCTAGAATAATGCAATATTATGGTACGTGTTATGGTTAAAACTGTAGAGTTTTCTATTGGTGCAAGTTTGTGTGTGTGT
>MUZC01004406.1:1964-23140 GCA_002072015.1 Radix auricularia | reverse complement strand
TAAAAAAATGGGTGTTTAGCGAGCTATTTCTAAGAATCAAAGAAATCCTGTGGAAAGATATTGTTTGCATGTTTTGATTCACGTGAAAAGAAAGTGAACTTTGCCCGTTATCTTTTTGTAACTGTTAACGACATTTGTTATTCTGGTAGAGAATATACCATGCGTTATTTAAGGGGTTCGAGCATGGTGAAAGAAAGCCATCAATCGATCTGAATGGAAGGATGTGGTTGAGCAAGCCAGGGCACTACATGGGCTGTAGAGCCACGGATGATAATAATGTTGCTATATTAAAGCAGAAATGCCAAAATTGATGGGTAATATTTAAACTAATGATATGTTTATTTTTCTCGACCCACTTATCTTTGTGTTTATTAAGAATATTTTGATTTATCACAACCCTAATTTCCAGAGAATTTGAGACCCAAAACTAAATAAAGTTACTCTTATTATGCCTACCCCGTAGCATAGCACGGGTATTTTGCTCGTCTATTATATAATGCGCCTAAGCGCGTCCGTCAGTGTAAAGCCCCTATACCACGCAACTCTTGCTAACATTTTAAAAATTGAAAATATAGACATAAAATCATAATGATTTTGGGTTTAAGATTAACAGAGGGTGTGGTTTTGCGCGCCGTAAAAAAAAAAACAATTAAGTGGCGTCATGAAGTTTTTATTATATTAATTTATTTGATGTTTCTTCTTATCTTGATTATAATCCGAGTGTGTGAATATACATGTGTGCGACTGTGTTTGTGTATATGTGTATTTGTGCGTCTGTGTGTGCGTGTGACTGTGTGTTTGTATTAGTTGTGAAATAACGATTTATTTCATAGATTGCTAAAAGTGAAATTAAATATTGAAAAGACGTTACCACGTAATCTTTTATGTATAGTTAAAATTATGCACTGGATTATAAAAAATTCAGTTAATTTTTATGAACACAAGTATCTGTGGACGCGTTCTTCGTAGGTGCTTGATTAAAAGATAACGGGAAGTCATTAAATGTGACTTAAAAACTGTTAATGAGATTTTCAAATATAGTTTTACTTTATGTTTCATTTTAGAAGAAATGAGCCCTTGCGCATTAGTAGGACGATTACTCGCATAAATTGCTACAATGGAAAATAAACTGTGAAAATAACTTAAAGTCGCTGTTGAAATTGCATTATTTATAATTTATAGTTATAATATGTAATTGGGTAAGATTGAGGATGGTTGGCGCATATTTATTTTTAAAGGAAATTGAACCTTTCTAAAATTTTAAATTGCATTTTACAAAAATGAAATCACACGAAGGTGGGTCGAACTAATTTCTTTTAGTCACTGTTAAATAACTATAGAAATAAATGTAAAGAAATTATTTAATTGCAGACGAAATATCAATTTTACATTTTAATATAAGCTTTTATACATCTACGTATATAATCGGATGAAGTCAAATTTTATACGAGCTTATAAGTCAAAATTGCAGAAAATGAATTTTCTTAATTGAAAAATTAATACTAAATCGTTTTTGAAGCATTTAACAAGTGATTTATCATAAAAACAATTGCAAATATTTGTTAGGAGGAAGATGTATTTCTCTTAGGTGCTTACTTATTACAAGTAAGTGTTTTTGGTCGATTCCATTATAAACTGACATGAAGAAAATTCGTATTGAAAGTAAATGTTCATGGATTTTGAATAATAAAATGGTATAATTTTAACCGTTTATACACTGTTGTTGGAGTGGGGTTCAATAGCGGATTGTACTTTTTATAAGGAGCGGCAACTCTGTGAACTATTTGAAGGGAGCTTTTCATTTCTGTGGTCATGAGTTTATAATATCGCCGAGCCTTGAGTGGCACTATTTCTTAGCCACTGATAATATCCTTTTTGCAAAGATTAAGAAAACCAGCAGTGAAAAATTTTAAGCCGAAACCTTGCTATTCAACGTGTGTTTTTTTAAACAAATAGAAAATATTTAAAAATCTCCCCAACCCTACACATCCAAATCAAATAAGTATTTAACAGCTCAATAAAAATAACTGCAGGTGCATAGTTATATAAGTAAGCAATACATAAACTGTAGAGGAATGACTGCTGTGGAATAATTGTTAGATGAAAGATAAAGCTTACGTTAAAAAAGACTTATTGCTAAAACAATGTAATATTATGGTACGTGCTTTGATTAAAACTGTAGAGTTGTCTTTTGGTGCAAGTTTGTGGGGGGGGGGGGAAGGGGAAGGGCTATGTGTGTGTGATATGGTTATTTATATGTCTGCTAATGTTGCGCCTATAACATGACAACCAGTATATATCTTCTTAAACCACTCATATTTGTTTGATTTTACTTCTCATAATTGTTTTCTTTATTGTAATATATTATCGGAAAAATTAAATTGAAAGCTGGTATGCCTTTTAATAAATCAGTGAACTTTATGCAGGCAAATAACAACATCAAATCCCAAAAACACATATATAAATAGAACGAATTACGGACGCTTTGACCCCGGACGGTTAGACCCTACCAGTTCGACCACAGGACGTTTCGTCCCCAGGACGTTTCGTCCCCAGGACGTTTCGACCCCAGGACGTTTCGACCCCAGGAGGTTACTTTTTGTACAACTAAAGTAAATCAGCAGGGTATATTTTAACCTAAAACCTTGCGATTTAAGGTGTTTCTTTAAAACAAATTAACTCATACATACCTTAATTTAGCATCAATTTTCACATAATTAATATCTGGCGCATAAAAAAATCCTATTCATTTGACTAAGGCCATGCTTAGCCTAGAAATAGAAATAATGTTTTGGAGAGCTTTTTCCATGAAAAAAGTAATCATAAAACATGTATTTTACTCTACGTCCTAACGAATGATGTAACATCCATTTTAAAAAATTGGGTACATTTCTCGAAGAATGCGGTTGCAGGACATACACTTTGGGTAAAAACTGTTCTTTAAGGTGTAAATATATCAAGTGTAAAGAAATATCACGGGTATTACGACTTATAAATAGGATCTAGCATAAGAAAGTGCATGTTATGTTGAAATAACACACTTGACAACAACTCATTTTGTGACAAGCTGTTATTAGATGAATAGTATACAACGGGAATAAAGATTGATATACAGTGAATTGTTACTATTAGAAAAAATGTGCGGGAATATATAATGATTGACATACAATTTATAAGGAGATCAATTTCTCACCATTTTCTTAAAAAGCAGCATTGTTCTTATGTTTTTATTCACGTTAAAAGTTAAATGAACATATGACTTGAAACAAACAAAAACATATTTTCCACTCTACTCAAGCCACAATATTCACAAATATTATCTGGCTAAAATATTCTATTCGTCTGGAACTAATTTCATGCTTAGACTACACATGAAATATGTGTTTAGCGAGCTATTTCTAGGAACCAAGGAAATCATATGGAAAGATATTGTTTTTATGTGAAAAGAAAGTGAGCCTTGCCGTTAGATTTTTGAAACTGTTAAAGAAATGTGTTATTCTGGTTGAGAATATAGCATGCGTTATTATAGGGGTTCGAGCATGGTGGAAAAAAACATCAATCGATCTGAATGGAAGGATGTGGTTGAGCAGGCCAGGGCCCTACATGGGCTGTAGCTGGAAGGATGTGGTGGAGAAAGCCAGGGCCCTACATGGACTGTAGAGCCACAAATGATAATGATGATGCTATATTAAAGCAGAAATTCCAAAATTGGTGGGTAATATTTAAATTAATAATATTTTTATTTTTCTCGACACACATATCGTTGTTTTTATAAAGAAGGGGTTTGATTTATCACTTCCATTATTTCCAGAGGAGTTTACATTCATTTTTAAGGAGAATTTGAGACCAAAAACAAAAAAAAAAGTAATTCTCATTGTGCCTACCCCGTAGCGTAGCACGGGTATTTTGCTCGTATTATATAATGCGCTAAGGCGCATTTCCATCCGTCAGTGTGAAGTCCTTATGCCCCGCAACTCTAGGTTACTTTTTTAAAAATTGAAAATATAGACGTAAAATTTTGGTTTGAGATTAACAGAGCGTGTGGTTTTGCGCGCCGTAAAAATGAAGTGGCGTCATGAAGCTTTTATTATATTAATTTATTTTATGTTACTCTTTATGTTGATTATAGTCGGAATGTGTGAATAAGCATGTGTGCGAGTGTGTTCACGTGTGTATGTGCGTCTGTGTGTGACTGTGTGTTTGTATTAGTTGTGAAATAACGATGAATTTCATAAATTGCTAAAAGTGAAATCAAATATTGAAAAGACGTTACCACGTAATCTTTTATGTATAGTTAAAATTATGCACTGGATTATAAAAAATTCAGTTAATTTTTATGAACACAAGTATCTGTGGACGCGTTCTTCGTAGGTGCTTGATTAAAAGATAACGGGAAGTCATTAAATGTGACTTAAAAACTGTTAATGAGATTTTCAAATATAGTTTTACTTTATGTTTCATTTAAGAAGAATTTAGCCCTTTCGCATTAGTTGGACGATTACTCGCATGAATTGCCACAATGGAAAATAAACAGAGAAAAGAACTTATAGTCGCTTTTGAAAGTGCATTATTTACATTTATAATATGTAGTTGGATAAGATTGAGGCTAATTGGCACATATTTATTTTTTTAATGAAAATGGGATCTTTCTAAAATTTCACAAAGATGGGTCGAAATAATTTCTCTTAGTCACTGTTAAATAACTATAGAAATAAATGTGAAGAAATTATTTAATTGCAGACGAAATATCAATTTTACATTTTAATATAAGCTTTTATTCATCTACATATATAATCGGATAGAGGCAAATATTATACGGGCGTATAACAAGTCAAAATTATTAAATTGATTAATAGAATAAACACGGAACCGCTCTTGAAACATTTAACAAGTGATTTATCATCAAAAAATTACAAATATTTTTTAGGAGGAAGATGTATGTCTCTTGGGTGATTAACTTAATATAAGTAAGTGTTTTGGATCGATTTCATTATAAACTGACATTAAGAAAATTCGAATGGAAAGTAAACGCCTAGGGATTTTAAATAATAAAATGGTAAGTGTATAAGCTTTTATCCACTGTTGTAAGAGTGGGGTTAAATAGCGGAAATGTAATTATTTTTTTTATAGAGGAGCAACTTTGTAATTTATTTGAAGGGTGCTTCTTGTTAAGTATCACAAGAAGTAAAAACTGTTCTTTTAGGGAAAATTTAACAAGTGTAAAGAAGTATCACGGGTAATACGACTTATAAATAGGATCTAGCATAAGACAGTGCATGTTATTTCGAAAAAACAAACTGACAACAACTCATTTTGTGCCAAGCTGGTTTGAGTTTATTAGATGAATAGTATACAACGGGAATAAAGATTGATATAAAGTGAATTATTACTATTGGAAAAAATGTGCGGGAATATATATTGATTGACATAAAATTTATAAGGAGATCAATTTCTCACCATTTTCTTAACAAGCAGCATTGTTCTTATGTTTTTATTTACGTTAAAGGAAAATGTGCCTTGAAAACAAATAAACCATATTTTCCACTTTCCCCAAGCCACAATATTCACAAATAATATTTGGCTAAAAATATTTGTCTTGAACGAATTTCATGCTTAGACTATAAATGAAATGGGTGTTTACTAAGAACCAAAGGAATCATGTGGAAAGATATTTTTTTCATGTTTTGATTTCAGTGAAGAGAAAGTGAGCCTTGCCAGTTAGATTTTTTAAATTATTAACATTTGTTATTCACGTATAATATATAGCATGCGTTATAAAAGGGGTTCGAGCATGGTGAAAGAAAGTCATCTATCGATCTGAATGGAAGGATGTGGTTGAGCAAGCCAGGGCCCTATATGGGCTGTAGAGCCACGGATGATAATGATGACGCTATATTAAAGCAGAAATACCAAAATTGATGGCTAATACTTAAATTAATAATATTTTTTATTTTTCTCGACACACATATCGTTGTTTTTATTAAGAAGGTGTTTGATTTATCACTACCCTAATTTCCAGATGCGTTTACATTCATTTTTAAGGAGAATTTGAGACCCAAAACTAAATATAGTTATTCTTATTGTGCCTACCCCGTAACGTAGCACGGGTATTTTTGCTCGTTGTTACAATATGCTACTTAACAACTTTGCAAAGTTTCATGCTTCTACCTACACGGAAAATCGGAGAATAAGTGATTTTCATATTTTATATTGTCAATGTAAGAAAAATAAACATTTAGGGCCCTGGCCCCAATGAGTGTGAATTGAAACTTTTTTCCTGCCAATTATTGTCATAATAGGGTACTCAACAACTTTGCAAAGTTTCATGCTTCTACCTACACGGGAATCAGAGAGCTAGTGATGAGTCTGTTTTTATATTAGAAAAAAACTTGTTGGCCCCACCCTCAATGAGTAATACTTTATTATTTTTTTTTTACATTTTATCATCGCGGGAATGTACTCAACACATTCCCAAAGTTTCATGTTTCTACCTACACGGGAAGGTGGATAAGTAGCGATTTTCAGTATTTAAAAAATAGTGTTTGTGCCCCCGGGCCCCATAATTGTGATAACTAGAAAAAAATTAACGCCAATAATCGTTCCGAGAGGCTACTTAACAATTTACCAAAGTGTCATGCTTCTACCTACATGGAGAGTTAGTTAATTAGTGATGAGGTATTGGTTAAACCCCGGACTATATATGAGGTATTGGTTAAACCCCGGACTATAGATGAGGTATTGTTTAAACCACGGAGTATAGATGGGGTAGTGGTTAAACCCCGGACTATATATGAGGTATTGGTTAAACTCCGGACTATAGATGAGGTATTGGTTAAACCCCGGACTATAGATGAGGTATTGGTTAAACTCCGGACTATAGATGAGGTATTGGTAAAACCCCGGATTATAGATGAGGTATTGGTTAAACCCCGGACTACATATGAGGTATTTGTTAAACCCCGGACTATAGATGAGGTATTGTTTAAACCACGGAGTATAGATGGGGTATTGGTTAAACCCCGGACTCTAGATGAGGTATTGGTTAAACCACAGACTATCAGTGAGGTATTGGTTAAATCACAGACTATCGGTGAGGTATTGGTTAAACCACAGTCTATTGCTGGGATTTTGGTTGAACCAGCAATTTTGAAATTAGCAGAGATTATGCTTGGTCAAACAAAAGCTATGAAACTAAATTCAGTCCCTTTGTCAGCAAAATAAGTCACAGACAGAATTTCTACGTTGACCTAAAATGTCCGGTAAAGAGTAATTTCTTCTATAAATGTGAGTCAATTCTTTGTTTTTCAACTTGATGAGACAACTAAAGTCAGTAGTAATGCGCAGCTTATGGTATATCTATATTAGATACAAAGTTGTAGAAACTATTGAAAAGGAAATGATGTTGAGTGTTCTGCTCGAAATGCGATGTCAAGGAATTTATGTAATACATTAAGTCAATGAATACTTTGAAAAACTTAATTTAACATAGGAAAACTGTATTATCTGTGTCTGTTGATGGAGCTATGTTTGGTCGTGTAAAAAACAAATTACACAAACTATTTGTGTAAGAAAACAATAAATGTAAGAATTATTATCAACTAATACAAATAATGGTAAACGTTTCGGCTCATGCCTTCATCAGTACAAAGTAAAATAACATAAATAATTACTTACATTACATATATATTAAAACACTAGCAATTTGCCCGCGCTTTGCTGCGGGAAGATGGAGTATTAGTGATAAGTGAGTGAGTGCATAAAAAACTATATTTCGGCCCCCAGCGCCCACCAAGGAATATTTTAAATAATATTTCACCTGCTGCCATCGTAGAAGTGTATTTAAAAATCCCCAACGTTTTATGCGTTACCTATTTGTGAAATAGGAAAAATAGTGCTTTTCAATTTGTATATAGCACATGTTTGAAACAAAAAACACGTTTTTGAGGTCCCGGCCCCAATGAGTGTGAATTTTAAAATTATAAAATTATATTACGCTAAATTTTGTCGTGAAAGGGTACCCAACAACTTCCTAAAGTTTTATGCTTCTACCTACTTAGGGAATGGGAGAATTAGGGATTTTTAAAATATTTTTATGTAGTTAATATTAGGGGAAAACTATTTTGGCCTCCCAGCCCACAGTAAAGAATGTTTTAAATAATTTTTCACCTGCTACCATCGTGGAAGTGTAGTTAACAAACCCCCAAAGTTTCATGCGTTTGTCTATTTGGAAAATAGGAGAATTATTGATTTTCAAATTTTTATAGAACGTTTAAGGGAAAAACACGATTTTTTGGGCCCAACCTCATGAGCGTGCATTTAAAAATTATTTAATTTCGTTTTGAGGATACCCAACAACTTCCTAAAGTTTTATGTTTTTACCTACACGATGAATTGTGGATTTGTGATGAGTCGGTTTTTAAATTAAAAAAAATGTGGGCCCCCGGCCCCCATATGAGTAGAAATGTATCATTCTCTTTCTCCAACTTTCATCTGGAGATTGTACTCAACAACTTCCCAAAGTTTTATGCTTCTACCTAAATGGAGAATAGGGGGAATTAGTTATGTGTAGTTTTTATATAGTTTATATTAGGAAAAAAACTACATTCCCCCCCCCGCCCCGATCACCAGTAAGAGATATTTTGAAATATGTTTTCATCTTCTACCATCGTGAAAGTGTAATTATCAATTACCCAACGTTTCATGAGTTTACCTATTCGAGAAATAAGAGAATCAGTGATTTTCAATTTTTAAAAATCTCATGTAAAAAAAAAATATACGTTTTTGGGGTCCCGGCCTCCGTGAGTGTGAATTTCAAAATTCATTTACACCAACATTGGTCCTGAGAGGGCACTTCACAATTACCCAAAGATTTCTGCTCCTACCTACACTGAAAATTGGAGAATTAGTGATAAGTTGTTCTTTTTTATTTAAGAAAATATATATTTGGGCCTCCAGTACCCAATTAGAGGGAATTCTAACATTCTTTTTGCCAATTGTCGGAAGCTTGTACTAAAAAAATTCAAATGATTCATGCTTGTACCTATATGGGAAATAGGATAATTAGTGATTTTCAATTTTTGTATAGCTCATATATCGAAAAAAATGTTTTGGGGGCCCCGGATCCTTTAGTGGGAAATTTAACATTCTCTTTTGTCAATTATCATCGGTAGCATGTACTCAAAATATGTAAAAAGTTTTATGCTTCAAACTATACGGGAAATAGGAGAATTATTGATTTGCCATTAGTAAATAGCTCATATAAGGGGATACATTTTTTTTATAGGGCCCCATTTTTCGGGGGCTCCCATACCTCTATGAGTGGACATTTAACATTATCTTTCGCCAATTATCATTGGGAGATTAAACTCAACAACTTCCTAAAGTTTCATGCTCTCCACCTACATCGTGAATGAAAGAAATAGTGATTTTTAGTTTTTAAATTTGGGCCCCCCTGTAAGAGAAATTTTAAAAATTATTTCACCTGCTAGCATCGTTAAAGTGTATTTATAAACTCCCCAACATTTGATGAGTCTACCTACTCGGAAAATAGGAGAACTGGTGGGTGATTTTCAATGTTGATATAGCTCATTTAATGAAATAATCGTTTTCGGGGCCCAAGTCCCAATGAGTAGGAAATTTAATATTCTCTCGTTGGAAGGATATACTCAGAACATTTCTTAAGTTTCATGCTTCTAACTTCACGGAAAATAGATGAATTATTGAGTTTTAATTAGCATATAGCTTATATAAGGAGAAAAACAGTTTTGGGGCCCCGGCCCCCATGCGTATGAATTTCAAAAATCTTTTTCGACATTTTTTGTCGTAAGAGTGTCTCTAACAACTTCTTAAAATTTCATGCTTCAACCTATACGGGAAGTTGGAGAATAAGTGATGAAGGCAAAAAAAGTTTTTGGGCCCCCGGCTTTCGTGGTCCACTGAAAAAAAATTAACTAACTGACAATTACAGAATTAGTGATGATCAGTTATAATATAATACATAAACTACATTTGGGCCTCCGGTCAGGAAAAAGGAGAATTATTGACTTTCAATTTTTATATAGATCATTTCAGGAAAAAAGTTTTTTGGGGCCCCGGCACCCATGAGTGGATTTTTTAATATTTTTTTTGGTCAAAATAATCGAAGGAAACATGTACTCAAAAACTTTCCAAGGTTTAATGCTTCTACCTACACGGGAATGAGAAAATTGAGGATTTTCCATTTTTATTAAGCCCATATTGGGAACAAAAATATTTTGGGTCCCCGGCCCCACATGAGCGAGATTTTAAAACTCTTTTTCGCCAGTTTTGTAATTAGAGCGTACCCTATAACTTCCCAAAGTTTTATGCTTCTACCTACACGGAAAATTGCTGACTTTCAAGTAGATCATGTAAGAAAAAAAATTTGGGGCCCCCAGCCCCACATGGGGGAGATTTTTAAAATTCTTTTTAAATAAATTTTGTTGCTATTGGGTACCCAACAACATCCTATAGTTTCATATTTCTACCTACACGATAACTTGGAGAATTAGAGATGTAAAAAAAATTTTTGGGGGGGTTCCCAGCCCCATATGAGCGATATTTTTAACATTCTTTTTCGCCAAATTTTGTAATTAGATGGTACCTAATAACTTCCCAAAGTTTCATGCTTCTACCTACACGGGAAATAGGAAAATTGCTGACTTTCAATTTTTAAAGGGACCATTTAAGAAAAAGACTTTTGGCCCCACATGAGGGAGAATTTTAAAATTCTTTTTAAACAAATATTATTGTTATTGGGTACCCAACAACATCCTATAGTTTCATGTTTCTACCTACACGGTAACTTGGAGAATTAGTGATGTAGAAAAATAAACAGTTTTTGGGCCCCCAGCCCCACATTAGCGAGATCTTAAAAATTCTTTTTCGCCATTTTTCGTCGTGAGAAGGTAACCAACAACTTCCCAAAGTTTCATGACTCTACCTACACTGGAAGTTGGAGAATTAGTGATGAATCAGTCAGTCAGTGAGTGAGTGAGTGAGGGCTTTCCCTTTTATAAGTATTTTTGGGGCCCCCGGCCCCATATGAGCGATATTTTTAACATTCTTTTTCGCCAAATTTTGTAATTAGATGGTACCCAATTACTTCCCAAAGTTTCATGCTTCTACCTACACGGGAAATAGGAAAATTGCTGACTTTCAATTTTTAAAGGGACCATTTAAGAAAAAGACTTTTGGTGCCCCCGGCCCCACATGAGGGAGAATTTTTAAAATATTTTTAAACAAATATTATTGTTATTGGGTACCCAACAACATCCTATAGTTTCATGTTTCTACCTACACGGTAACTCTGAGAATTAGTGATGTAGAAAAAAACAACAGTTTTTGGGCCCCCGGCCTCACATTAGCGAGATTTTAAAAATTCTTTTTCGCAAGTTATAATTGGGAGCATGTACTTAACAAATTTCCAAAGTTTCATGCTTCTACATACACAGGAAATGGGAGAATTAGTGATTTTCAATTGTTATATAGCTCATACTCATATGAGGAAACAAAATTTTTGGGGCTCCGGCCCCCATGAGTGGGAAATCTAACTTTTTTTTAACGTATAATTGGGAGCATGTACTAAACAAATTTCCAAAAGTTTCATGCTTCTACCTACACGGGAAATAGGAGAATTAGTGATTTTTAATTTTTATATAGCTCAAATAAGGAAAAACCCATTTTTTGGGGCCACGGCCCCAATGAGCTGGAAATTTAACTCCTTCTGTCCAATTATATTTAGGAGTATGTACTGAACAAATTTCCAAAGTTTCATGCTCCTACCTACACGGGAAATAGGAAAATTGGTGATTTTCAATTTTTATAGAGCCCAAATAAGGAAAAAAATGTTTTTGGGCCCCCGGCCCCACATGAGTGAAATTTTTAAAATTCTTTTTCGCCAATTTTCGTCGTGAGAAGGTAACCAACAACTTCCCAAAGTTTCATGACTCTACCTACACGGGGAGTTGGAGAATTAGTGATGAATCAGTCAGTCAGTCAGTCAGTCAGTCAGTGAAGGCTTTCCCTTTTATTAGTATAGATATTAGAACCTATCTGAAAAAAATTAATGAAAAGAAAAGAAAAACAAAACCAAACAAGAACAAAGAATATAGGAAAAAGGAGGAAGTTGAAGTATGTAAAGTAACAGTGAAAACCACATAGGGAAAATGATTTTGTAGTCAGGAAAAATTGTGGATTTGATTAATTCCATATGGAGCCAACGGGCCAAATCGTTTTATGAGTCTATTTTCCATGTGGACTCTATCACGGGTATTGGTTGCATATAGTATACCAGTAACTGCAATATCCAAAATACCGTCATGGTCAACACTGTTAAAATGTTTAGAAACAGAACACTAAGCCTGTTTAATTATATTGTACAGGTGTTCTCTAAACCGATCTCCAAGACGACGACCTGTCACACCCACATTGGTCATGTATGTGCTTTTTCAGCTTTTCAAGAGAGGGAATCCTAAAATTGATGTTAACCACTGTATGATCTATCGTCAAGCTCTGCCTGTGAAACATTTGGAATCTGAACTGGAGGTTCTCATGCATGACATTATACTGTTTGTAAATTTCATTTATTGACATGCACTGTCAGCACGGCTGTTTCGTGATTTATGTAAAGATTCTGAGGCTGAGTACACAGACTTACTTTATCACACCGAGGTACGGCGGCTTTCACGAGGAAATGTTCTGAACATGGTGTGGGCTCTGAAAGCGGAACTACAAACATTTCTGACTGGTCAAAAGCATGCAGTGGCGGATAATTTTATGAACTATTTCTGGGTTGCACATCTTGTACATTTAGCTGATGTTTTTGGGCATGCGTGTGCGTTAAACAAAGAATAGCAGGAATAATATCAATATAATTACAGCCAGGGAAATGATTCCATCATTTAGATCGAAGCTTTCAGAAACAAGTTAGCGGCCTTTTCAAAGGTGGCCTTATACTTGGAAGATGTGGAAATAGAACTCTTGACAACATCAAGGATAAAGTTATCAGACTTCTTATCAAGTTCACAGACCGGTTCACTATTTACTTTCCAGTTATTGATTCGCATAAGTTTTTAAAAAGTTAAAAGTGAAAAATTTTAAAGTTTATTTTAATCTAGATTAACATTTTTAATATTGATTTATTCTATCTTCATCGTCGTTAGTTGAAGAAGTCCATAGTGACCGTAGCCAAATAGTTGTAGTAGCTTAAGTATCTTTGGATTGCCAACACTTAATACACATTTTTAAATTGTTGTATAAAAAAACAAGTAGATCTGCCACATCTTCTGTGTTCAGGACAAACAAACGTGTGTGTGACCAGTGATCTCCTCGTACACAGGCGCTCATCAACTCCTCCACCCCACCCCATCAGGCAACTCATCTAATTTCATATCCTAGACAACTGGGGATTATTCTCTTACTGCTTTGATTATCAGCTGGCTACCAGCAAAGTCTGCTTGGCAGTCCTTTACGTCATTGTCTGACTCAAAGGAGTCACTCACCGTTCTAACGTTCGGGGGGGGGTGTGAAGTCAACAGACTCACTACTGGTTCAGAGGCTAGATGGCAATGTCGACAGTTTGAGTCCCTTTGTGTTCTAGGTGTGAGTTGGAGGGGCGATTTACTGCATTGGTCTGTTTGGCTGGGACATTTCGACATGTACTCCACTGGTCTGTTTGGCTGGAGCATGTTGGTATATACTCCATTGGTCTGTTTGGCTGGGGCATGTTGGGATATACTCCATTGGTCTGTTTGGCTGGGACATTTTGACATGTACTCCACTGGTCTGTTTGGCTGGGGCATGTTGGTATATACTCCATTGGTCTGTTTGGCTGGGGCATGTTGGCATATACTCCATTGGTCTGTTTGGCTGGGACATTTTGACATGTACTCCACTGGTCTGTTTGGCTGGGGCATGTTGGTATATACTCCACTGGTCTGTTTGGCTGGGGCATGTTGGCATATACTTCATTGGTCTGTTTAGCTGGGGCATGTTGGCATATACTCCACTGGTCTGTTTAGCTGGGGTATGTTGGTATATACTCCACTGGTCTGTTTGGCTGGGGCATGTTGGCATATACTCCACTGGTCTGTTTGGCTGGGGCATGTTAGTATATACTCCACTGGCCTGTTTGGCTGGGGCATGTTGGCATATACTCCACTGGTCTGTTTGGCTGATGCATGTTAGTATATACTCCACTGGTCTGTTTGGCTGGGGTATGTTGGGATATACTCCACTGGTCTGTTTGGCTGGGGCATGTTGGCATATACTCCACTGGTCTGTTTGGCTCTTGCATGTTAGTATATACTCCACTGGTCTGTTTGGCTGATGCATGTTAGTATATACTCCACTGGTCTGTTTGGCTGGGGCATGTTGGGATATACTCCACTGGTCTGTTTGGCTGGGGCATGTTGGCATATACTCCACTGGTCTGTTTGGCTGGGGCATGTTGGCATATACTCCACTGGTCTGTTTGGCTGGGGCATGTTGGGATATACTCCTCTGGTCTGTTTGGCTGGGGTATGTTGGCATATACTCCCATGGACGCCATGTTTTTGGCCGATTTCGTTTACCATTTGCGTCTTTAGCAGCTTTACCGCCAATCTATGTAATATTTTTTTTCAAACAGACTAATTGCAACCTCAACCTAATTTATTAAAAAACTAACTTTGAGCTAATCTAAATGGTTGGGACCTTGCGTATTGATTTCCAATTTAATTAAAGTAGTTCTTTGACCATTAGATTGAGAGCGAGCGCGTTTTTGTCTTATAATTTTATTGCAACAAATGAATTGGGTTGTTCATTTAATTGTTGTACAGAAAATTAAGTTATTAAAACAGGGAATTGCGGTGTAAGCCGTATTGTAGGTTTGTTTGTTATGTTTTTTCACTGATAGCTCTTTAGTAGGACTTAATGTCCTGTAGCTCTACAATAGGGCTTGTTGCCAAGTATTTTACAGATAGCTCTACAGTAGGACTTAATGTCCTGTAGTTTACATATAGCTCTACAGTAGGACTTGTTGCCAAGTATTTCACAGGTAACGCTGTTGTGTGTTTTTTGTCTCGCAGTATACAGATTCTAATGTAGGATTTTATTTCCTTTTGTTTAAAGAATAAATTTATTGCATTATGTATGTCCTGAAGTATACTGATAGATCTATTGTTTGACAAAATGTCAGTTTTTTTAAAAAACTTTAAATCTTTTATGTCAATCCTTAATTTCAAATCGATCGAATGGGCCATAATTAAATTATTGAATTTTAAAATTATTTTATTTATCTCTTTATATCATGTTTACTTTTTTTTGAGACTGAGTGTTGTGATGCGTTATATTAATATTTTTTTGTTCAACAACCTTACCTGTCGCGCAATAAGGTGTGCATTACATTGACAGTACTTTTTAAAAAGGTAGTGAGTATCGCCTCGTGAGGACGACCCAATATGCGGCTGCATACGCGCTCGTCCACTTCCGGTTATTGCTATTTTTAGTAACATTGTTTATAAAATGATGTTTATAAAATTGAAGAGTTACAAGTATTCACTGCGCCTTTTATTGAACCTCTGATTATATATGTGCATTCAAACAATCTCTCAAATCTATCACTAAACCTAACCCAAAACCCTAAAAACTATCACTAAACCTAACCCAAAACCCTAAAAACTATCACTAAACCTAACCCAAACCTTAAAAACTGTCACAAAACCTAACCCAAACCCTAAAAACTATCACTAAACCCAGCCCAAACCCTAAAAAATATCATTATCACTTAAGGTAACCCTAAAGTTTAAGTCTATCCCTAAACCTAACATCAAAACAAACCATTTTTTAAAAAAAAAATCCTATTCATTATCAATTCATGTAAAAAGAAATAAAAAAAAATTAGGCGTCAGTAAGGAATAGAACCACGGTCCTGTGATGTAGCGTACTACCTTACTATCACTTCGACCACACATCCAAACATCATTGAAATTTTTAACCTTATAAAAACATGTTACTAAGAATAGCCATAACCGGAAGTGGACGAGCGCGTATGCAGCCGCATATTGTGTCGTCCTCACGAGGCGATACTCACTACCTTTTAAAAATATATTCACGATCGGTGCGCATTATATTGAACACGTTTTACGAGAAATAACTAGAATTTTGTATTTTCAATCGGAGTGATTATTCGGAGATTTCTCCCAATAACGCTGGGCGTTGTACGGAGATTTTCCCCATGATTCATAGCGTTTAACACAGATTTTTTTTCACTTATTGCCAATTAGATATAAGATTCTTCAATAATTGTCATTAGTTTCTGTGTTCTAATGGTTAGAGCGTTGGATTCCTGCAGTGAAATTAACAGTGGTCCGTCGTTCGCGTTTCGATTACGGCGGTTTAAAAAAAAAATTATTTATTTATTTATTTATTATTATTATTTTTTTTAACTTTCGATTTTTAAAAAAATTACTTTCAGTGATCTTTAATTTGTAATTACAAGGTTATAGTTTTTGTTATGGACTGTTAAGAGTTGGAAACCCCGTGATGCTTAGACTTAGGCTTAGGCTAAGGGTAGTAAGGCCTAGGCTACTCTACTACTACTAATACTAGTACTACGCTACTATGAACTTTCCCCACTTGTGACTGTATGATGATGAAGATTGATTAAATTAATTTTAAAATCATTATTCTTGTGGTTTAAAAAAAAAACTATTTATAAGCATTAATAACACTAACTAACAATAATGAAACTAGATTAATAATTTTAATATTAATTTATTTAATATTCATCGTCATTAGTGGGAGAAGTCTATACCAGTGGCGTCGCTAGAGAGGTGCGGGGGGTGACACCATCAGGGGGGTGACACCAGACTGTAAAATTCTATATCTTATCTTATCTTATATGTTACAGACGCTCCTTCTTTACAGAAGATTATTGCGTCCTACGTATTTCTATGGTTTGTGTTTAGTCCTGTATTCTTACTAGAGTTTTAAAAGATGATAAAGTGGTGGCTTTCCTGGTTTCTTCAGGCAACCCATTCCACGCCCGAATACCGGACGGAAAGAAAGAAAACTTGTATGTGTTTGTTCTTGCATATGGAATAAGAAAGGTGTTTTTGTCTTTATGTCTATTTGAGGGTTGTATTAGGTTTTCTTTGTGTTGTGTTTCTAAATTAGAATTAATTGCCTTATGTATAATTACTAATTTACTCTTGGTTCTTCTATCCTCTAGTGTTTCAAGGTTTAATGATTTAACTAATGGTGTTACTCTTGTCAGTTTTGAATATTCTCCAGTAATGAATCTGGCAGCCCTTTTTTGTATTTGTTCTAACTTATCAATATTTTCTTTGGTGGATGGGTCCCATACTGAAGATGCATATTCTAGTATAGGTCTCACCAGGGTGAGATATCATTTTAGTTTTATATCTTTGTTACATTTGTAAAAGTTTCTTTTTATAAAGCCTAGGGTTTTGTTTGATTTTTTAATAACTTCATTGACATGGGGATTCCAAGATAGTTTCTCATTTATTATGACTCCTAAGTATTTCGCATCTTTAGTTTGGGTTAGTTCTTTTCCATGAATGAAATATATATTCACTTTATGTAGCACGGGAAAACTCGGAGAGTTCTATGGGTTAAATCATGAGGGGGTGACACAATGAGCTTCCGCCCCGGGTGACACCAACCTTAGTGACGCCTCTGGTCCATACCACAGTACCGCAGTGACTATTGACCATACTTCCATAAGCCATTTAATATAGTTATAATAAAAAAATATTTTAAAAAAATATTTCTCCTTTTTTGGAGGTAGGATTAAACAAGAAAGCACCAAGTATAAAATTATTGTCAGCCAGTTGAACATACACCACACAGTTGATAATATAGTATAGTAATACTAAGACTAAGAGGATAATAGGCAGCGAGTTTCAAAATTTATTCACGTTACATTTAAAACTGGTGGACTGATGTTCAAAGAAATATTAATATATTTTTTCTCTAAAATACTAAAAACTAAAATGGAGTAATTATCAGTAAAATACCACTTAAAAGACATGTATACCTACAATAACACACACGAAAATATATTAACATTATAAGTATACTATTAATATATTTATATTTTATGATAAATGACTAAACCTTGTACTAGAACTAATGAAATCAATTGAACTATTTAACGTTATTATAGTTACAACGTCACTTACAAATCAATAAGAGCTGACAAGACTAAGCACACTTATTTATTTTGATTTTTTAAAAATGCTATGATAGCTACATATATATATATATATATATATATATAAAATCCCTTGTAGACCATAAAGGTCCATGGGAGCAAGTGAAGTAGCGTTCACAAGTTTCATTGACCACTAGCGAGCATGGGATTGTGTGGTTAGCACTATGCCCCGGGATATAATGGTACTAGCTTCTAGCTCTATGGAATTACTTAATGTCCTCTTGTTTACTGATCACTCTGTTAGTTTACTGATAGACCTAAAGCAGGACTTACGTCCTACAATAGTGAAAAAAATAAATAAATTATTATGAAAGAAGCATATTTAGGAAAAGAATTCAGGAATAAAACAAAGCCAATTAATGAACAAATGTTTGTGTATAAAATAAAATAATATTTTATTGAGTTTAATTCTGTACATATAAATTAACTGCAGTATAAAGAAGACCAGAGTATCTATCATATAATTAATCATTATAAGTTTTTCTAAAACATTTTTTTAGCTATTAAAACCGTCTTCTCCGTAATTTCAACTTTTCCTATTCGATTTGGTAGAAATAGATACAAATGTCTCACAATGGGTTAGGCTCAAAATTAGCACGACAGGACAAAATATGAACAAGAAAATAGAGAACCAATTCGACATAGTTTAAATTTAGGCAGTGCAGAATACCACGCATAACCACTGGGCATTGTAAGGGTTATTGTTACATTTCAGCTACAGCAACCATAGACATGTTAACATTACAGGAAGTGTTTAGTTACTGGAATTGTTTAGTTACTGGAAGTATTCAGTTACTGGAGCGTTCAAGGAAGTGTTCAGTTATAGGAAGTGTTCAGTTAGAACGCACAAATACATATTGACATTACCGAAAGTGTTTAGGTACATAACTCAGATGCCCTAGAGAATCAGACTGTTCCGCCATTTATTCCTTGACGGGAACAATCGCTGGTCGCGGGGGAAGACCCTCCCGACGTTTGATGCGTAGTGCGCCTGCGCGAGTTTGTGGAAGATGGTGGTGGACACGTCCGTGCACTTGTCGATCTGCCGCTGGACGTGGTCCACGAGCTCCCGGCGTTTGGCTTGACCCAGGACGTTGCGGTGGTCAAAGTTGAGCGAGTTTAAGGCCTGGGGAAATCCAGCAGAGAAGAATGCATTCTCAAATTCAACGGAGTGTTATGTTTGTAGTTTATTGTTATTAACATCGTCTTCTCTTTAACCAATGCAACAGAGATTCTTTTTTGTCATTTCTTACTTTTTTTTAATTTTTAAAAATGTTTTTATCGATTTGACACCATAAGAAAAATGATTTAATTATTTGTGAGAAAAAAATATAAAAAATTGAAAACTACAATTGCTCAATACCTAAACCGGAAATGACTCTAGTGAAGTGCATCCTCATAACACAAATTATATTTAATGAATGCTGTTTTCTGATGTCTTGTATCTAATTATATATATATATATATNATATATTATTTTTGAAGTCTTGTGTGTAAAAACTGTGGCAAAGACTGTCACTCAAGTATAGGACTGCACAGCCATTCGAGAAAATGCAACCCAATCCAACGGTGATGCACCATCGTCTCGCGAGACGGAAGGATGCCGGATTTTTGAATTAATTTTACAAAATCAACAATAATATATTTCAATAAAATGTAAACTTTATTTTCTAAATTCAAATTTAAAAATCTCTTATGAATTTGAATATTTGAAAAAACAACAACAACAAAAAAATATATAAAAAATTTTAAAAAAAAAAAATTAATAATTTTAAAAGTAACTCCTTTATCATTAAGATTACTTTGCATAAAAATCTTATAAAGACTACGGATATAGCAAAAATTAGAAACGAATTTATTAATAAGCACATTATACCAACACATGTACCACCGACTGTATATCACCCACTATGTGCCAGCCAATGTATACCAGCCATTATTTTTTAGACCCATAACCTCTTTTTGTTCGAGGTCGTAGGGGATTCTAATGTTTCCATTAGAACATTCTCGGGCTTAATGGACACTGGCGGCGCCCATCCCTCTCCAGGTCAGCGGAGGACTTTCTTAGCATTATTCATTTCTCAGCATCTATATAGTGGCTTTTCGTGGGCTCGATCCCACAACCCTCAGCTCAGTGGCGTAGCTAGAGCTTTTGCCGCCCGGGGCGGTCTCCAATATGCCGCCCTTTTAGGGGCCAGCCATAAATAACGTCACGCACCTTGAGTCACACATTTGATGTCATTCAAAACGCGCAACTTTACATAAAAGCTACACTGAAATATATTTTTACCCAAACTTTATTCACTGACGATTTACATAATTTCACGCGTGTTACGATGTTAGAGTGCAACCTTAAACTAAAAACATATTTAAATGACCAAACAAACAAATTTTTTTTTTAAACATGCTCATTTTCAAATAAAAATATAACGGTTGTATGGAAGGGGGACTTTGTCAAGTCACAACGAGGAATAGGTCTAAGATTTCGTTTCTTTACGCTGTGTGACGAGGGGGCAGGGGGTGAAAATTCAGCCAAAATCACGTGACGTCATTTATGGACGGCCTCTTAATTAAGTTAATCATATGATCGTTTTTATAAATTAAGAAGCATGAATAAATAATTGTAATTGAAACGAAGTACATTGTAAAAGGTGGGGAACAATTTTACCATTGCATTCCCTATTTATGTAAGCGGTAATAAAAGAGGCCGCATAAGATGATAAACCTATAAATACACATTTATAAAAATACAAAAAGTACAAGATAATTGTTTTGAAGGCCACAAGAAAGTTATAGATCACAGGCCCCCCACCACCACCAAAATGAGACAAAACATATTCCAAATTTACACCCGAAAACATTAACAATTAATATGTTTTTATTTTTTATTTATAAATAGATCTATATGAATTTTTAGAATGAAGAAATTGTATACATCAGC
>MUZC01004404.1:1205049-1218993 GCA_002072015.1 Radix auricularia | reverse complement strand
TTATGATGATTCGGGCTCAGACTAATTAATTAATTATATTATTTAATAGTAATACATTTACACAATCTGACTGTAAACTGTCTGCAGTCTACTGTCAGTGACAATGTAACATTGGGAAAAACCTAGCAAAAACGTCAGGAAAAAAACTAGATCCGAAATAAAAAACCTAGACACGCTAAAAATAAACAAATATGACGTCAAAGAGCCTCGCACCAACACAAAAAAAGTATTTCTTATTTGAAAATGAGCATGTTTCAAATTATTTTATTTTATTTTCATCCAAGAATGTAATTATTTTCTTTTAAATTGTCAATCTCAAAAAATTCCCATATGTTAGGCAAAATCCTTAAAAATTCCTAAATCCCATTTTAAAAAGTTTGGCTTAAAAAAACACGATTTGGGAAATTTCTTACGACTTCTTAACACTGCGCGATTCAGACCTAACATAATCTATAAAACTTGGCTCACTTAGAGAATATAGTATAAAATATATTTTTATTTTTAAAATTTCTCAATTTAGACAAGCTCCGCTGGTCGTGTGGAAAGGGCATAGGCTTGTGATGCAAATGGTGTCGGATTCGATTTCCAGCGGTGGAATGTAAAAAATTTTCTTTTCACACTCAATTTTTAACACACCGGCGAACATTTTAAACAGTTATTTCTTCGTGTTCGTTTCTTTTTTCATTATTAATATTTAGTTACAGTCTTATATTAGCTGTTAGCAATCATATTGGGACGCTGGCTGGATAGGGCCCCCGTTTGATTGCAGCCAGGGGCCCCGTGCAGTCTTAATCCGCCCCTGGGCGTTACGTCACTTTAATTTTTTCCCACATACTTATTTTTATTACTACCTGGAATGCAGTTTAACATTCCGTTCCGGTACCTTTTTCATGAGTTTCTGTACCCTTTGCATGAGTTCCAGCACCTTTTTCATGCGTTACGGCACTTTTTTCTAAAAGAAAAAAGCAACGTTTTCTCCTGCCGAATGTCTTTTATACAATATAAATACCAACATTCAATTGATACTTAGTATCCTCATATATTTACAAGACATTGGATAAAAACATGATTAGTAGTCGTGAGAGATAAGCTGGAGGCTGGAGGGATGTTTTGCGATCGTGTGTCTGATGACTTCGAGATGATGTATTGTGTGACTGATGACCTCGAGATGATGTATTGTGTGTCTGATGACCACGAGATGATGTATTGTGTCTGAAGACTTCGAGATGATGTATTGTGTGTCTGATGACCACGAGATTATGTATTGTGTGTCTGATGACTTCGAGATGTGTTGTGTGTCTGATGACCTCGAGATGATGTGTTGTGTGTCTGATGACCCCGAGATGATGTATCGTGTGCCTGATGACTTCGAGATGATGTATCGTGTGTCTGATGACCTCGAGATGATGTATTGTGTGTCTGATGACCATGAGATGATGTATTGTGTGTCTGATGACCACGGGATGATATATTGTGTGTCTGATGACCTCAAGATGACGTATCGAGTATCTGATGACCTCGAGATGATGTATTGTGTGTCTGATTACCACGAGATGATTTATTATGTGTCTGATGACCTTGAGATGATGTATTGTGTGTCCGATGACCACGAGATGATGTATTGTGTTTCTGATGACCTCAAGATGATGTATCGAGTATCTGATGACCTCGAGATGATGTAATGTGTGTCTGATGACCTCGAGATGATGTATTATGTGTCTGATGACTTTGAGATGATGTATGGATGACACCATGAGTTTATACACTGGTTGACACCATGAGTTTATACACTGGGTGACACCATGAGTTTATACACTGGGTGACACCATGAGTTTATACACTGAGTGACACCATGAGTTTAAACACTGGGTGACACCACCCTTAGCTACTCCACTAAACAGGCTCCCACAAACATCAGGAATACTTATTTACAGTAGCAATGTACACAAAACAACAAAAAACAACTGTTCTTGCATCAAGCAATCATTATTACTGTTTGGACATGTTTTTAATAATCCTTAACTGCAAGGACATTTTTAACATGATGACTGTCAAAATAAATGAACAACAGCCTAAATAAATGACCAACAGCCTAAATAAATGAACAACAGCCTAAATAAATAAACAAAGTATGTAGTTTGCAGTAAAATGTTCATAAATTTATTCAAATTTTTAGATGACAAAAAAAGATTTTGAGGTCATTATGTACATTATTTATATACATGAGATAAAAAGTCTGTTTAATGTACATCTGTACAAATATTAGCAACTATGTAAACACTGACAACTGTACTGAACTCAACATTCAGATGAGATGAATTTGAAGTGTACAAAATATGGGTGATATTGAATTGAGGTTTGTTAAAAAAACAAAACATGTTATATAAAGAGGGTATACATGGGTCTGACTACCCTGGTTGTTGGACAACAGTAGTCCTGACTACCCTGGTTGTTGGACAACAGCAGGCCTGCCTACCCCGGTTGTTGGACAACAGCAGGCCTGACTACCCTGGTTGTTGGACAACAGCAGGCCTGACTACCCTGGTTGTTGGACAACAGCAGGCCTGACTACCCTGGTTGTTGGACAACAACAGGCCTGACTACCCTGATTGTTGGACAACAACAGGCCTGACTACCCTGTATGTTGGACAACAACAGGCCTGACTACCCTGATTGTTGGACAACAACAGGCCTGACTACCCTGATTGTTGGACAACAATAGGCCTGACTACCCTGATTGTTGGACAACAACAGGCCTGACTACCCTGCAGTGGCGTTGCTAGGGGGTGCGGAGGGGGCGGGCCGCCCCAGGTGACACCAACCCTAGTGACGCCTCTGCTACCCTGGTTGTTGGACAACAGAGCAGCTTAGTTTCTATTTCATTTATTTAAGTTTAATTCCTTAGCTTTCATCATTTCATCTCTTTGCCGAGACATTGATGTTTGGTAATGTCCTGTCAGACCAGCATATACCCTGTTTAAATAACGTATTGCAATAGATATCCTAACAGCCACGCAACTATTTTTAATACTGTTGTTTCTTCCAAACTATACAGACTAAGAATTCAGTTGTCCACCTAGGGCACCGGCACACAATAAATAAAAACTGTCCTCATTAGCATCCACTCACCCCACCTAACTAACATATGTTATAGGCGTCACTAGCTGGGTGCTGACTGCACGGGATGACACAATCACAGGGAGTGACACCAGTACGTGACATTATGTCTGTTCCTGTTTTTGTCACAGGCAGACTCGGAGGAGGTCTATGAGTTAAGTTGTAAGGGGTGGCATCATAAAATACCACACTGGGTGCCACCAAACCTAGTGAGGCATCTGTTTCAACACAAAGTCAGCATAAACTTTTACATAAACTTTCACCTCATAGTTTTAATACATCAATCTGTAATGCTACAAATTGTAGCACAAGTTTACACGTAATTATCTAATAACATCTTAATTTCTATCAAATTCAACACCTTAGTAAGTTTTTACACAAAATGACAATTATCTGTTTTTGTTATTTGTAAAAAGCCACTGAAGCTATTTTCTAAAGAGCCTATTCAAGAAATTTGGTCTTCAAGAGAGCTAAGTTTTGTGCAATTTTATTGTTTACATTTTAAAAAGTTAAAACAGCTTATGACCCAAACATGTTGACATACAAGATTGAATAGGTTCTTCTTGTCACCTATTTACCAGTGCTTGTATCTACTGATGAAATTCTTGGATATTTATCCAATATGGCAAGCGCCATAAGTCAGAACCTCCATGCAGTATTTCAGATACCAAAGAAATCTTAAATTTAAAATTTTATATGGCTACCATTGGAGATGTGAGAGTTCTGTGTTGCAGAAGTTTGAGAAGTAATTTTTACACAGTCATGGAAAGTAAGACTAGCTGAAAACCTTCCAAAAGTAAGAACTGATGAAAACCTTCCAAAAGTAAGACCTGATGAAAACCTTCCAAAAGTAAGACCAGATGAAGACCTTCCAAAAGTAAGAAATGATGAAAACCTTCCAAAAGTAAGACCAGTTGAAGACCTTCCAAAAGTAAGACCAGTTGAAGACCTTTTGAGTCCAATGATTAAATGAGAGCTATGTATTATTCCATGAATGATCTCAATTGTTTGTCATAATCATCCTCTTCAGCTTCATCCATCTCATCATCTTCTTCTTCTTCCTCCTCTGAGTCATATCCTCTACTTTCATCTGTTATAAAAAAAAAATATACTCAATTTTTTTTCTCTCCATATTGTCTTTTTAATAGTTAAGAAATAAGCCTTATTAAAATATATATTATAAAAATGATAACTTTTATCTTTGAGCTTTTGAACCTCACGTGATAGGATGGAAGAAAACTGGTATGTATTATTAGAGTGAATTTTTTTACAACAGAAAGATTACCTCCTAATCCCATAACTGCGCCAACATTCAGATCTAAAGATTCCGTGTTCATTCCATCAGTGTCTTCAAAAGGTATGACATAGGAGCTAGAGTTGGCCTGGGAAACAATACATAAAATAATATAAAGTTTTCTTTCTTTCCGTCCGGTATTCGGGCGTGGAATGGGTTGCCTGAAGAAACCAGGAAAGCCAACACTTTATCATCATTTAAAACTCTAGTAAGAATACAGCACTAAACACAAACCATAGAATTACATAGGATGCAATAATCTTCTGTACAGAAGGAGCGTCTGTAACATATAAGATAGATAAATGTTACTGTTAATTATTTTGAAATTAAAAATGCTGGATTATAAGTCAGATAAGGAGCGATCCTTATATTATTTACAATGTGGGGGAGGAAGGGAGTTAAGAATTTTCACATCACATAAAAACATGACTCTTTAAATAAAAGTTCTTTTTAAATATTTGACTCCTTACAATTTATTTAATTATGTTTTGCATGGCTTCACACAAGCTACAATATTAGAATGCAGGTCTATACTAAAAAACACTTAAATGTCAAAAATGTGATTTGAAACGCAATAATTTACTAATAGAAAAAAATGTTTCTATGGGGGAGGAGGGCTAAGCTTTGTGATGAAATATTGGAGGGGGTCTAACTTTTTGTGATAACGTGTGACAAGGGGGGGGGGGTGGTGAAAAATCTGCAAAAATAGTGTGATATTTAAGGACGGCTTAGAAGAATCATAAGAGTATATTATGGTAGCAATTTTTAGTAATGTGTGAATCCAATCCTGTTAATTAACAACATCCCTCATTGCATACGTAATATAGGGATTGTCCTTAAGGACATGTCGTGAATAAATATTAAATATTACTATCATTTTCAAACATTCAAATACATATTTTTTTTAAAAAGTATTTTTGATAATAAAATTATTCCAAAAGCAATTAAGAACATTCATGAAATTTTGATTTACATTACTTCACTTGATACAAGATATCATGGTGTTAAAATTTCAGCATTAATGAGAATCACAATGGAAAAGGCTCAAAAGATTTTAAAAAATTATTTTATGGCGAACCAGTAGCAGAGAGTAGGCCTCTCAACGGGTACCCGGGACCCGGGTACCCGTTGACGAGCAATTACCCGGGTAGTAAAATGGCGCCCGGGTACCCGTGAAAATGGTACTGCAATATCGTTACCACCAGTGTTTAAACTGTGGCTCTTATGTGTTCAAATTTCGGCTCGAGAATAATTTATCAAATTAAAATTTTTCGTTTGAAATAAATACTGTGAAATACGTATTAACATGAAAATGCTTAAAATGAAATAAGTGTGAAAGGGAAATAAAACACGGTCTCGACAATAAACTACAAAGTAATTTGATATACTTTTTTTTCCATGAACATGAAACAAAAATCATTTAAAACAAAAAGGTTTTTGTTCTTTGAATTGTTCAAGTAAGGAAAAAAAACACAACGCCGATAACTACCATTAACTAGGAAGTGCTCGAAATGACCTTCACATTGGCTTTGAAATACGCCGCTCATCGTTGTTACAGACAGAGCGAGCCAACCCTCCCCCCCCACCAACCGACGCACACGTGTCTCCACTCCTATCCCCACCATACTTTTTAAAAAAATGTTTCAATCGTTGAATGATTTTCACTATAATAACAAAAATAAATGGTGGGAGGTGGATCCATCCCCTCAGTATGACACAAAATAGGACACGAGAGCGATAACTAGGAATGGCTAGAAATGCCCTTGGCTTTGAAATACCCCGCTCGTCTATGTTACCGATTGAGACGCGCCAATTTCTTTTATCTACCCCCCAACACTAACATATGTCTCCAATCCCATCCCCAACATACTTAAAAAGAAATAAACACATGCTATATTCTGGAAGGGGGGGGTAATTTATAATTTTTTTTTGTAATTATAAAATCATATTTCAATTATTTGATCAATCTGTACCCTATTACAAAAATAAATACTGTGGGATGGGTCCACTAAGTAGGGGCAAGTCCTGAAAAGTTTAGTTAATTAAAACAGTTGTCAGCTACAGCAATGAACTAGAAATAACCCGCCATGTCATNTGCCACTCATGGAAGAACTTGATGTCGTGCCCACACAGGAAGAGCTGAGCAAAGCAATTGACAGTCTAGCTTGTGGAAAAGCGCCTGGGAATGATGGAATACCACCAGAGGTTCTAAAGAGTGGCAAGACAGCTTTACTCCAACCATTGCACGAGATTCTGTCCCTCTGCTGGGAACAGGGCTACATCCCCCAAGACCTAAAGGATGCAAATATAGTGACACTATATAAAAACAAAGGTGATAGGAGTGATTGCAATAATTATCGCGGCATTTCACTCCTTAGTATTGTAGGAAAGACCTTTGCCCGCGTTATACTAAAACGTTTACAAAGCCTAGCATCCCGCGTCTATCCAGAATCTCAGTGTGGTTTCCGGTCCGGTCGGTCTACCATAGACATGGTGTTCTCCATACGACAGCTCCAGGAAAAATGCAGAGAGCAGCAGATGCCACTATACATTGCATTTGTGGACCTTACAAAAGCCTTCGACTTAGTCAGTCGCAACGGGCTATTCCAAATACTGGCAAAAATTGGATGTCCCCCTCACCTACTTGCCATCATCAGACAGTTCCATGAAAATATGCTTGGCACAGTACAGTTCGATGGAGCTAAGTCAGAGGCCTTCCCTGTCAGCAGCGGAGTTAAACAAGGTTGTGTACTCGCACCAACACTCTTCGCAATATTCTTCTCTGTACTTCTTCGATACGCATTCAAGGATAGCAGTGAGGGAATCTGGTTACATACCAGAGCTGATGGAGGACTTTTCAACACTGCCCGCCTCCGAGCCAAGACCAAAACGACGGATGTCCTAATTCGAGAGCTACTATTTGCGGATGATGCGGCACTAACAGCACATACAGAATCTGGTTTGCAACAACTCGTGTCAAGCTTCTCCAATGCCTGCAAAGAATTTGGTCTGCAAATCAGCTTGAAAAAGACAAACATCATGGCCCAAGACACTCGACCTCCTCCTACCATAAATATCGATAATGAAAACTTGGAGGTTGTGGACAGCTTCACCTACTTGGGATCCAAGGTCTCCAATACACTGTCCATTGAAGAAGAAATAAACAGCAGAATTGGCAAGGCAGCCGCAACAATGGCTAAACTAAATAAGCGGGTCTGGCAAAACACCAAGCTAACGGAGAAAACCAAACTGTGCGTCTATCGAGCCTGTGTCATCAGTACACTACTATATGGGAGCGAGACATGGACCACTTATACATCACAAGAGCGTAAGCTTAACAGCTTCCATTTGAGATGCTTGCGCCGCATCCTTGGTATTAAATGGCAAGAAAAAGTGCCTAATAGTGAGGTACTAACGCGTGCCAATACCCAAAGTATGTTCTCAATTCTTAGTGAAAGACGCCTGAGGTGGCTAGGACATGTCAAAAGAATGAGCCCCGGCCGCATCCCGAAGGACCTCCTATATGGTGAAATTGCTTCAGGAAAGAGGAAAACAGGTCGCCCACGCTTGCGATTTAAAGATGTCTGTCAAAGGGACATGAAAGCAGCCAAAATACATACAAGTGACTGGGAGTGTAAGGCAGAAGACCGATCTACGTGGCGCACAGTTGTCAAAGAGGGCGTGATAGTAGCCGAGGAGCGAAGAATGGAGGAGGCTGCAGACAGAAGAGCTAGGAGAAAGGCCAAAACATTTGGAAGCACAGAACTCGTGTGTAAAAACTGTGGCAAAGACTGTCACTCAAGGATAGGACTGCACAGTCACTCGAGGAAATGCAACCCAACCCAACGGTGATGCACCATCGTCTCGCGAGACGGAAGGATGCCGCACCGCACTGCAAAAGGCTAATGGTAGTAATAGCGGTCATTAAAAAAATTACAAAAATTTTGAGGCATTTCGAATGGGTAACCCGGGTACCCGTTCAAATTTTGGACGGGTACCCGGCCAACATTTTTCAACAATATTGACAGCCCTAGCAGAGAGTAAGCCATAAAAGACAAGAAGTAATTTAAGTATTCAACAAAATATTTTTTAATTGATAGGAAATTCATGGGGAGAGAAAGGCTGGTGAAGGAGGCTTTTTGCAGACACATTCATTTTTTTGTGGTACCCTGTCAGGCCTATCCATATCCTGTTTATATAAAATTTTATTCAATTGTTTGGCTATTTTAACTACACAGCATTTGAAAGTCTATGTAAATAAATTTTAAAAATTAATTTGTTGATTATCCCACATATAACCAAAGAAAAAACAGAACGGAGTTCATTTTCATTTCATTAAATATGTGATAGAATTAAAAGGGAAAGTAAATAAAAATAAAGTCTTTTATATGATTTTTTGTGTGTGTTCCATAACCTCATGGTAGCAGGGAGTTCTAATGTTTTCATTTTAGCCAATAGTCATTCTTCTATGTTTTTATGTGGTTTTAGCGTGGGCTAGATCCTACACCACTCAGCTTGTGACTTCACTATCCGGCCCCAATAATTGCTATATCCTTATATCTCTAAGCAAACTCATAGCCTCATCCAGAAAATATTTTAATAACCACACTTACAGGAATTACAGTCGATGTGCCAGCAGATTCAGAATTAGGACCCAAACCTTCTTTTGAGGCATCCATTTTCATCCGGCTTAGCAGGGCCAGTTCTTCAACCTACCATTAAATGATTATAAAAACAAAACTTTAGTTACAGCATACAGTATACTTGTCAAAGAGTGTTGGAACATTTCAGAATCATACATCGAACAGGGGGGGGGGTTATTCCATTTAATTAAGAAGCAAAGCACATTTCATAACTTGATTAAGTGGTTGCTGTAGCATATTCATGATTTTATTTTGGAAATTTTATATAATTTCCAGGGCATTTTTAGTGAAAAACTTTTCATGGAAGTAGCTTAAAAAATATATTTAATGTTTTTGTGGTGTAACAAGTTAGCCAGAGTGGGGTAAATTTATGGAAGACATTATGTCCAAAATTTAAAAAAGTAATTTAATGAGTGGAATTGACAACAGCTTCCTGAAAGTTCTCCACTAAATCAGATGTTCAAATTATGTAAATGCACACTGACTCTGTTCTAATGACTAATGGCAAATTGGTTTTAATTGATGTAGAAATATGCTAAATACAGAGTCCCGTCCATTTTTTTGTTGTGTCCAAGTCTAATCAATCAAATAAAATCTTTAAAAAAACATTTAATTTCAATTCAAATATATATAATTATACTTCCGGCAAGTTGGTGAAAGAAAATAATATCACAGTTTTTAAGAGTTTTCTTGTCATTGCTGTTTACTTCTTAATTTGACTCACTATTTAAACTTTTTTTTTTAATTTGCGAATTTGATGAGGAAATTAGGATGTTAGCAAAGGCTGACACAAGGCACTTTCATCTCAGTGCATAAAGTGAAAGCTCTTTTGTGCGATGCTTGGCAACTGAGCAATATCTTATACTTATATCTTATCTTTTATTAAACTTTTTATATTAATATATAATAGACAGGTAAGTGCCACTTTCACTTAGCTATGGACATATACTTTTATAAATAAAAGTATCTACATAACTGATGAGAAAAAAAGATACAACTCGAGACAATTGACAATGACAGACTCAAAGAGAGAACTTGGACTTGAATTGATGGTTCCATTATTTATTAATTATTAATAGTATTAGTAATAGTATAGGGTTGGCAAGTTCATTGAGTTTGGGGTCAACTGTAAAGAGTTTTAAAAATTTAAATGGAAAAAACGTAAACAAGGTAAGGGTTAGCCTGACCGGACATGACAAAACAGGCTGTTTTGTTATGTCTGGTTAGGCTAACCCTTACCTTGTTGGCTTGTTTACATCTTTTCCATTTAATTTTTTATAAGCCTGAGCCCTGATTGCAGTCCTACCCCTCATTTTGCTTAAGACTTAAGAGTTTTAATTACATTTAAATTAAATCATACTCATTAATTTTAACAATATTTAATACCAATGTCAATATTCTGAACTCATAATCACTCATAATTTATTATTATTAGGCTAATTATAATATTAATATTTAATATCATGTGGCATGTGGATGTAAATGATAAATGTAATAAAATAATACGATCAAACGCCCACCTTAAGCCTATTCAATTGATCTTGAAATATATTCAGCATAGATGTGAGTGCTTTCTTTTCTTCTTCTTGTATATTTTTCTCCTTGAAATAGTTTGAATGAGCCATAGTGTTGAAAGATAAATGAACACAAAGCTAAGACCACATTAGTTAGAATGAGTATTAGACAATTTTATTGTGTTGATGATGTTCAAAATTTTTCATAGTGACTGGACTTGAAGGTTTCTTCTCTTACCGAGCTTCAGGATTTTTTTTTAAAAAACAACAAAACAAACATTTTAAGCCTCCCAAATAGAGATTTTTTATGCCGGGCAAAATTAAAATAAAGTCGAATCAATACAATTTTTTTAATGAATTTTTAAAATAAAAATACTTGCAGCAAACATACATCCCTTATTATTTCAAGGTACACTTAAAAAGTAATAAAGTTTCAATTATTCTTCAAAAAGTGCTCCATGTCGGTCGAACGAACAGATTCATAGAATGGTGGTATCAGTCCAGCTTGTAGGGTCGGATTTAGACTTAAATAATGAGGCACTAAGTCATTTGAGATATGGGGCACTTTATAACTTCATATATTGTATGTCAGTACCAAATATATTTTTTCGGATACGTAGAGGGTTAAACTAAATATAATATGAAATAAGACGAGTATAGATAGTAAAATAATCTTTTTAAACAAATTTTGGAAAGCAAACTCTGGTAAAAATATACTTTTTTTTTTTCAAACGCACAATTTATGAAGACTTATTATCTTATCTCTTTTATGGATTTAGGAAATATATTATAATATTACACTAAAAATTGTATTTTTGCCTTTGAAGGAGCAAAGTCACTGATGACAACAAATAATAGACTGCGTAGTTTGACACAATCTATGCACATGAGACTGAAGGAATATGATTTATCTAAAGTATTTTTTTTTTCTAAATTCATTATTTATCCTCTTCGGCTGAGAAAATGATCTTTCTTTAGAGCACTTAACAAACATAAATCTAAGAAACGACCTCAGAATTGCTTTTACATCAAGGAATTTGTACACGATCGTTAAGTACTACATTATTTAGACCAGTGGTCAGTGGTGTCACTAGGGGGTGCTGTGGGGCGGGCCGCCCCGGTGACACCAAAATTTAAAATTATGTATGTCCCGTTATTTGGCATTGGAAAACTCGGAGAAATTTTATGGGGTATTTCGTGAGGGGGTGACACCATGAGCTATCGTCCCGGGTGACACCAACCCTAATGACGCCTCTGTTATAGACCATGAGGTGTCAGACTATCATGTTCCGCTGATCATGTACTTGACTATGTCTATCGTATTAATAAAATGCTTACATTATTTACCTACAAGACTCAATTCTACATCTATATGATATATTTTTCACATTGCACTTATTTCTTCACAAATCTCTTCTTCTGTAGCTTCTAATGTTGTTAAGAATGAAAACTTTTTTGCAGTATCATTTTGTACTAGCGCCCTCTATGCCACACTTATCTGCTACAGACGCTCCTTCTATACAGAAGATTATTGCGTCCTACGCTTATCTGACTCACGACAGGTCTAAATGTCATAATTATGAACTTATCCATTATTTTAAGATACCAGCATCATCTTCATTTACATTTCTATGTTTGCTTGTCTTGTAATCAACATCAAGCAATTTTTCCTTTGCTTTTTCTTCAAAATGATCGAATATATCCTCGGAAATTTTTGCCAAATCTGAATGTGTAGCCGGGGATTGCTTTAGGCGTATGCAAAACTAGGCAGCCGTCTATGGCCTCCGATTCATCTCATCATTTAGGGCCACCAAATTCACTTCGCTAGGGCCTAAATTCCCTTAGGCCTGCCCGGGTGTAGCACACAATTTTTTTTACATACATCTAGCCTGATTTGGGGGTCTCACAGTGATTAGTCTCGTGAAACTCATTCACCATGTAACCCCACTAATTTAACATTAACACAAATTCAAACTCCTTCATTATATTTAAAATGTTTATGAGTTAATTTCTTGTTTCGCCTTTCTCTGTAGTTGCACTTGTGATCATTGTATGTGCTTCCCATTTAGTCTTTGACAAAGACTTTAGAACTTTTGAATCATCTTTAAAGAATGACAATAGTGCTGACCATCTAAGCAACCGTAAATTGCTGATCTACCAACAAGTTTCGGGAAATTGCAAGCATATGTAATATACATAGCATACTATTTAATCTATGGTATTACTTCTCACACACCCTTGTATTAGCCAGACATATTGGAAGCATTTTCAGATGATTGGTCTAATTTCTTAACACTTACTAAAAATCCTCTTTTTCACTCATTTGTAAGGTAGTTGTGCATCAACTTGTCAAACGTGGTGGAGTGACTTCGCAGAGCAGTTCAGGGTTACCGCGAAGCTAATTTTAACGAGGATAATGATGATAAATGTGTGTTTTTGGAATGTAAAATTTTGCATGAAAATAGATGATGATTTGCATACACGTTTTTATTTACATTTTTAAAAAAAAATTGCCCACGAATCAACGAAAGTTAGAAGGAACACTGGTCTTAAGTCTCATGCACGCTACCATTGCTCCTAGCACTTTCATTCATGTGAAAATGTATCATTTTTTGACATAACTGCAAGATGATATGCAATATAAACAGTAGTTTTCAGCACACGAGAAAAGGAGCATCCATAAAGTACTTTCCGCTCCTGGGGGTGGGGGAGGGGGTCTAAGAAAGTGTGACAGGGTGAGGAGGGGTCCGGCCATGTGTGACGTCACAGTATTTTATATTAAATTTTAATTATTTTGTTAATAAAAACAAAAATTTTGTTCCAAATCGTGACGTACTTTAGTGTGTGTGGGGGGGGGGGGTCCGAGATTTTGACATTTTGTGCATGGGGGAGTTTAAAATGGTCAAAAATAGCGTGACCTACTTTATGGACAGCACCGATGGTCAAATTTTTTAATTTATTGATGTACTGAATATTATAGATGGCTTAAATTTCTTCTTCCCCCAACTCTCATATGTTTTAAATGATTTTTTCTAAATTTGTTTAATTTCCACGCAATGTCAGTCCATGGGCCTTATAGCCACTCGTGTTAAATCAGGAAAGTGCACCACTCCCCCAAAATATGAAAGCATTACCCCCCCTCCCACCACTACTATAAAAATCCGTACCATAAAGTTCACCACCCCTGGAATTCTCTAGGCTCAAGATAAAAAAATCATGTTAAGCCTGGTCCCTTTTGGAACTCAGGACGTGTTAGCGCATTTTCGTATTATGTATCAGTACTTATGTTAGATATCAGCATTATGTAGTTATCAGTAATTGTGTTTAGATTTTAGACATATTTTTATGAATTTTCTTGTGTAATGAATATACCTGA
>MUZC01004404.1:1132394-1192720 GCA_002072015.1 Radix auricularia | reverse complement strand
AAAAAAGAGTTGTGCCAATCACAATGAAGAGGGAGTCTGAAACACGTTGGATTGCACGATCAGAAGCTGTTATAGCAATTTATGAAGGACTAGATGACATGGCAGGGCTGTTGGAAAAATTATCAGAACATACAAATATGACGCCTGACACCAGAAGTGATGCAGAAGCTTTGCTGGTAGGTATATAAAACTTTAACTTCCTAGATTTTAAACATTTCTGGAACATCATACTTGATAAAATTGATAGTGTCCAGAAACGGTTCCAGAATCCTACTGTGAGTTTCAAGGAAGCTTAATCTGATCTTGAATCGCTTGAGCAAGAAATTGTCAACATTCGTGTTAATTTGAGCCATGTTGCGGTAGACAATGGGAAAGAAGATGCACAACTTGGAGAATCGAGTTTGACAGAAGATTAGACGACATCGGAGGATGCCTTCGAGAATTAAAAAGAGATGCAGAACTTTCTCCATAAGAAGAAATTGCACCTGCTATGAACAGCGAAATTGATAAACCCCAACAGGAGATATCAATACGGATTTTACGTCTTAAACAACCTAAACAACAAATTTGGATTTTTACTATAGACATCAAATCTCTTCTTGCTGAAACAAAAGTCGATACGCTTCGTTATAATTGCTTAGATTTTGCTAATTTCTACGAATTGTGTACAGAAATCAAAGACTAAAGAATGATGCTCAGTACCCGGACTGAAGTTCTACCGGAAACTACTCTGGATCTTCTCGATTTTATTGTTTCATATGGAGATGACGTATTTCCGAATCTGCGCATTTCACTTCAAATACTTCTAAAAATTGCTGTTTCAACTAAAAGCTGTGAGCGGTCCTTCATCAAAGTAAACCTTATTTTGTCTTAATTACGTGCTTCAATGGATCAAGATCGTCTGGATGATCATGCACTCCTTAGCATCGAAAGAGAACACTTGAGAATATCAATTTTAACAGCGAGATTGACGACATTCAAATCAAGGAAGATCAATTTATTTTAGATTATATCTATTCGAGTCATGTATAATTAGTAGAGTATTGTATTTTCAAATAAATTGTTTATAATCGTATAGAGAATTATTAGTCTGTATTGTATTTCATTAAAATATCATTTGCTCCAAAAAATGAACCATATAAACCGTAAAATTTCAAATTTTTCTTGGGGGCTCAGTGAGCCCCCAGAATTTTTCGGTCCGTCAAGGGGCGCAGAATTTGTGTCTTGCCCCCGGGCGCACATGACCCTAGCTACGCCACTGGTCCCTTAGTGTGCCCTATTTTGAATCGGCGGCACCATGATTGTGGAACAGTCTTCTCACATTTTTTTATGAGTAAAAATAAATAGAAAAATTTAAGAAAAATGTGAAATATTTTTGAAAGAGTATTTGAGCAGCAGAGCGCAACGAGCAAGCCCGTCTAACATGTAAAGTGTTTGTTAGCGCTACAACCTGTCTAGCTAGCATGGATAGAGTAAGTGCTATAGCCTGTCTAGCATGTATAGTGTTACTGTAAGCGCAACAGCCTGTCTAGCATGGATAGAGTTAGTGCTACAGTCCGTCTAGCAAGGATAGTGTTAGCGCTATAGAAAAGAGCATTCATTCAAACATTTTTGAACGGGCTATACTAAAATAATGCATGAAACCAGAATTGATTGAAATATCGCTTTTCATCGTGCTAAAAATGATGTTCATGATAGCAACGTCCATCTAATCTAACGTCATGTGTAAAGTGAGAAAAAGATTTTTCTGTTGAGAAATACGATTTTTTTTGTTGTTATTCCAAATTAAAAGGTATATTGTATTGTTTGTGAATTTGTTTGAGTGTAAAAATAAGCTAGAATCGTTTGATTCATTCTTTGTTGAGTAAAAATGTCAACGTTTTCAACCTACTCAAGCCACCAGTTTTGTTATCCTGGACTCCTGGTGCATATTTTTAAAAATAAAATGTTAACACAGTTCTTGTTCTTGTCACTTTAGCATTATGTATGCACAACTTCTTTTGTATTGATTTGTATTTTGTACATTGCATGTATTTGAATCTTTGATAAATCAGGAATAAAAATATACCATAACGCAACATAAAATGCTTTCTAAAATGTCTTTATTGTTGCAGTTGAATACCCTGATTTATACCACTATATTTGCTGTAGACCATTTCGCTTTCACAGTTAAGGGCTTCCGTTTCGTTGAGAAAAAATACAATGATTTCCTATGCACAGCAGAATTATCTGTGTTGAAATTAAATGAAATATGCAAAATGAAGAACATAGTTATAAACAGCATGATATTTATGGGAATCTCAATGAGAAATATAGGCCGTGCTTTTAAAGATATTGATTACCGTTGGTCAGTATTCGTTTCCATAATCGTCACTTCTATCACGGCACCTGTTCGCCGGGTCAGCTATAAAGACAGGACGAGTCTTGGGGATGCCAATATAATTTTCTACTGCCAAATAGTAAGATTAGCTCTTAGCAGTCGCTTGGGAGCCTTGAGAAGAATAGCCCTATCTTTTTGAAGGCGCTCATATACCCTAGTGTGACCGTCTCAATAAGCATGTCTTGACCCGCTGCACGGATAACACCACTTCGGGAAGATAGTGAGTGGGTAGTACTCCCCGAAGGGATTAAGTGGTGTCTCAGTAATATCGAACTGTGATTCCATTTTTTGATAGGTGTATGTTAAATGAAATTACTGTTACCTCGTATTTGAATAGCTGTCATAACATGTTTGCACAAGGCACTTGAGTTTAAAAAAAAAGAATTATTTATTAATAAAAAAGATAAATAATCATTGTAACAAACCTTTCCTCGGAACTCCGCTCCTAAGCCTAAATGCATGTTCACTAAAGGACGCCTGGTACTGTAATTATGCAGGGTGTTTAAAGAGTAAGTTACCTATATTCAATTTTATTTATATATTTATTCTAAATATAGTTCAAAAGATAGATAAACAAGGGGGTACAGACGCTGGTGTGAAAATAGGGATTGGAAAAGCAAGAGCAGCCTTCCAACAACTCAAGAATGTTTGTGTCTCTAACAACTTAAGCAGCAAGTTTAAAGTAAGGATTTTTAAAGCTATGGTGAAACCTGTTCAGCTATATGGAGCCGAGAGTGGAGAACAACGGCCGTAAACCAGACCAGAATGCAGTCCTTTATCAGCAATTGTCTAAGATGAATTCTCTGAATTCACTGACAGAACAAAATCAGCAACCGGGTACTGTGGCAGCGGACAATGCGAAGCCAATTGAGGAAGAGATGCTCCAGAAGCGCTGGAGGTGGATTGGTCATATTCTAAGAAAACCTGCTTCTAATACAAGGCAAGCGCTTAAATGGAACTCTTGGGTAAGAGGAAAAGAGGCCGTTCAAGAAACTTTTAGTGCCGAGATTTCAAGGCAGACATCAAGAGAATTGGCCATGCCAGGAAGATCCTGAAGAAACTGGCCCAGGATAGAGATGCCTGGAGGTCTCTCGTAGGTGGCCTATGCCATTGGAGGAATCACAGACGCCGACGATGATCGGTGTATGCCCCTCGTGGACGAAAAGGCTCAACAAGAAAATTGCCTAAAAATAATATAATTCAAGCCCTGTGCGTGCTTCCTAAAATAATATGATTTTTCGGCGCAGTGGGACCCCGATTGTTCACAAAGCGCTGAATCGACAGCTGTTAAAACACGGGAGAAATTCCAGAGTACTGAAACAGTGGATCAGCCTAATTCATGTGCTAGACCATGGAAAATTGTAGGAACGTGAATTATTTCAGCTAACAACTGTGTCAGACGAAGTAAAATATTAGAAACTTGAAATATTTCACCACAGAGCCGGCTTTGGTGTTACGAGTGAAATAGATTCAAGTAACACCGCTTTCAACTAATTACCCTATCAAAGTTAAATGGGAAACAAAACGATGTGTGTGCCGAATATGTGACATATAATGAGGCGATTAAGACTAACGAATTAATCGGAATGACCATACGAGGGGGACGGGGCTCTAATGAGCCGACAAACTTGTGATAATGTCAATTAGTCCACATACCCCAATGCTATATCTAATTCACTTAGATATCTTGCTGGACTAATCTCTTGTGAGTATTAAACCCCTCACACCGGGCTTAGAACGCTCTACTTGGGTCTCAAAAGCCAATAAGTGTTGGGGTGATGGGGGTGTGTGGCTATCTACTGTTGCCTTTACACTTAAATGTTAATCACGTCCTTAATTATTCATGTTGTCAGACCTAATGCTCATCTCTTTAAGGACCCTATATAAAAATCTAGTTTAGTAGAAAGGATTCATGAATAATTCGGACTTATTTGATTATCGACTAGAAAAAATATTTAAATATTTGTTGAGATTTAATTCTTTTTTACCTGTTTAAATTAAAAAAACAAAACAAACTAGCATTGTAAATATGGATCAAGAGTAAACAAAATCGATAAATGTTTTTTTAGTTATTTAGCTACTTAATGCCAAAAGTAATATGTATGCATTTGTATTATTTCAATATACTGATTAGTTTATTGTTTTTGACTGTTGTTATTTATTTCGGTAACCCCATCAGTGTTTTAATTATTCAGAAGACAGTCGTTGTTCGTTTAATCTCGACGGTTTGAGAATAGCTTATGCATTTTATAAATCATTTATTTGCCGACTAAACTGAACAAAATTACTTTCTGAAAGCTTTGGCTAGCAGCTGGGAAATCTGTGCCATCTATGTATTTGCCAACAAACGACAAGCTTAATATCTTCTTCTTCTATATATATAATTCTCATCATGGTTCAACCATGCCTGACACAAAGCAAGTAGCAAGCTGTCTGACCCCACCGACCAACCAGATTGCAAGAAAAGGTAGTGCACAGCGTGGGGGTCATCGAGACCAACAATACGTTGTATTGAGATCAATTACTATATGCTCTTTCAGAACAACAAAATAACATGTATTTCATATTGTAGTGGTTATTACATTCGCCTAACAAGAGGAAGTCGCAGGTTCAAGGCCCAGCTAAGATATTGAATTTAAAATTTTAAAAAATGTTTGTGTTTGTGCCCGTTCATTTTCCACTTTCTTTTCGATCATGACTTCGTAACACCATAATAAGCATAAGACGAGTGGAAATAAGCTTGACGAATGACCCTTGTCAGGTTATGCCAATTAATTTATGGTTGGCAAGCTAGGGTGGGGGTTGCAAGTGGCTAACATGTTTCCAGATCAACAATGCGTAGTAGTTATCACCGCATCTGAGATTCATTCGCGTTGTTTTGATTTCATCGTGATGTAGTTTGTGTCTGTTCACCCCCACCCCCTCAATTTCTTTGCACAATCTATGAATCTACGAGCAAATTGTGGCGTATGCTACGCCGCGGGCATCTAGTTTTCAATATTCTCATTACCGTACCCAAGAACCAGTATTCATTCAAAATAAGCTTTACACAATGAAATACGACTCTATCAGCTGGCACGTGGATAAGCCACTCTGCACTGCTCAGGGCTACACCCTGTGTCCACCCCTCCCCCCTTTCTTCTCTCCTTGTATTGGAAGAAGTGATGTAAGCCACAAAGCTGTTTGGCTACAATCGTGTGTGTGAGTGAATGGCTGCTCAGATAGATATACTCAATGGACGTAACAATGCAACTGAAGATTGATCCGTTGCACGCACCAATCCACCAGCGTCACTTGTCTTGCACTACAGGCGTAGCTTGAAACACTTTTTCTTCAGTGGCCATGGCGCAAATGTCAACTTATGCTTAATATAAGGAAATTACTGGTGCCAAAAACATTTTTAAAAATATGAAAAAATATTTATTAATTAATAACAAAATCCTGACTTGCCTAAGGAGGAAAGCTGATTTTTTTCGTCGCCTGTACATTTTTATCGCACTTATGACCGCAGTTTCCAGCTAAGGTTCTTTGGTCTATATGCAAAATAACAAACTCGTGTGTACAAATTTGCACATCATCCATTTTTTCTGCGCAAAATTTAAAAACAAACTCGTGTGTACAAATTTGCACATCATCCTTTTTTTGTGCGCAAAATTGTAAACCCCACAAAGACTGATATTATATCATCCCTATCAACATTTTTGCTGCACGGTAATCCTAAACTACTGCGCGGTTTCGGTCAGATAGCTTTAAGCGAAAATATCTATGACATATATCATAGACAAGTTATGACTGTATTTTTCAATTCGCTGTCACCACACACACTTATGAGCTCAAGAAAAAATGGGTAAAACATTTTGGAAGTGATATAATTATTGCTCCTAGGAGAAAAAAAATTAATCTTCACACAAAAAACACACAATAATTAGAGCAAACATCTTTGACCAATGCAACGTATAATAATATCACTGACATATACACTGAGCTCGTTGCATGCCTTAATAAAATGGTTTTACAGCATTGCATTGTTGTTTTGGGGCCTTTAGTATTAAAATCTCAAACGTCTCATTATCTGTGTTTAACAAAACAACAAATACCAGATGTAGTGTTGGCAATCTTAATCTGTTATTTAAACGTCCGCAGGGCCAGGCTTAGCCTTTAAAACATTCCGTGCAAAAGAGAAAAATTGCGCTCTTTGTAATTACAATTAACGTATTCTAAAAAATGGTATTTGGCTTTTTATATAACTTTAACTTAAACTTTAACTCAGTAATACAGGTATTGGATTTTACAAAAAATGCATCATTAGAAAAAACAGTTACGAGTTTATACTCAGACATTGTTTTAAATAACTTTTAGTTCAATGACTTTTCTGATTAATTTAGAAATAATTAAAATGTTTAGATGTGATAATGAAAGGGAGTGTTGGCCCTTTTTCACCCCCCTCCCCCTTTGCATCTATTTGCCAGCATCATGAAGGATAGCATTTAATTAATTGTCTGATCTTTAATTTTTATTATTTTTTTAAAAATTGTAATATTGTAACTTTTCAAAATGTGCATTGCCAATGCAATATCATTATTTTTGCCCTTCATCAATTTACTAATGAGATTAACAAGAGTTAATTTAATATCCCATACCATATCACGAAAGAAAAATTCGAAATATAAATTTGAATTCCGTAGTTGTAGTTACAACTAAGAAATGCATCATATATTTAACCGATGTTATACCTCAACGAATTTCCCACCCGGTGTCACTGCGAGGTTTTAAGGTTAACTCTTTAACGTTCTTCAAAATAATGGGCCCTTGGAAAGTCGATGAAGAAAAAAAATTCCCATTTTATACAATATCAAAGAATTTGTCTCCTTCTAACGGTAATTCGACCATATCATTTATTACCAGGTTAAATGAGTGGCTACCACATGGCATAAAAATACTTTTGAGGGATAATGTTTCGAAACTTTGCTTCCACCCTCCACATGTTCACCTTTCATGTTCGCCCCATTATCATATCATTACCCCTTCATGTTTTCCAAAGGTTCAATCGAAAGAAATTCCTAAAAATGTTTATGAATGCTGATGTCTTCTCGTGCAATCGGCACATACCTCTTTTAACCATTCAAAAGTTGGACTAGCTTTAAATGTGTTCCTTTATCATGTTCAGAGATGTCTCTAAGGGGCTGTGGTCCGCACCGGGTGACACTATCATACGGTCTGACACAAAAACGCAAAATTCTGTGTTTTCCCGCTTTTTGGGAACTTTCGGGCTCGGATGAGGCCTATGGAGTAAGTCATGAGTTGGGGGAGGGGGCAACCATAAGCTACCGCACTAGATGACACCAACGCCTCTGATCAAGATGATATGCATTTTCTTTGCTAAAATAGCTGTTGAAAAACAGCGTCCGATGATAGGTTTCTGCATTCCAAAATCTTTGAGAAATAACATCAATTTCCAAAGTTTAAACCGAAAACTCAATAATTATAGCTTGAAATGTTTTAAGTTTAAAAAAAAGTTTATTTTTTAAAAAGGATTTTTACTTTAAGCTGTCAATCTCACTATCTATCGCTTGCTAACAAAGATGTAGCCATTGCACAAATTATGAGGTAGAGGCAAAAAAGAAACAAAACAACAACACTATCTTTAGCAACAGCATACACAAATCATTTCTGGTAGTTTTTTTTATCCATTGCAAGATGTCTTTTATAATTATTTAATGTGAACCTATATGTCTGCTCGTATTTTTTACGAAAATCAAAGTTAAACCCTTTTGAACTGTGCGCCGGTCCACGTAGTAACAAAATGGGGTAGTTACGTCCCCGGGCTCCAAGGTATAGGGGCGCAAAAATGAGGCTTACAACATATAACGTTATATCGTAGTAAAATTTGATATAACTTCTCGTCATGAAACTCACTGCGGCCCGGGTTAAAATCAAATTTTTTCTTTATAATATAAGTTATGAATCGTCTATTATTTTTTTAATCGATACATTTTTTGACCGATTAAACGAGAAATTAATAATAAATATATTTTAGAGTTCAAATTACTTTCACATTTTTTTACAGTTAGGTTCTCATAAACATCCCAAGGGCTTAAGTTTTATATTAGTTGGATAAAAAAAACATTCACTTTATGACACTCCACTTATCACGTTTAGTTACACAAATTTGCTTCCGTCGACGCTAGCCATGCAGTGTGTCTTAAAGCAAACGCATGTATTCTCCTTGAACATAAAAACGACAAAGTTGATGAACTATGAATTATGGATAGACTCAATGCCCAACCACCCTAGCATCTCATATAATATGCTGAAATAACAACGTGAAAGATTACATCAGGGGAATTTAAACCATTGATTTGTTCACTTAATTCAAAATAATTTCTTTGGTTACACACATAAGTGGTCGGGTTACGATTGAAATAGGAGTCAGGTAGCTAGCAGCAGACTCAAATATCCTATTAGGACAAGTAACTGGGCTTGTATATATTCTATCATTCTAAACCCCCCCCCCAAAAAAAAAAAAAAAAAAAAAAAAAAAAAAGCAACCAAAGTAACGAATTCATAATAATTCTCATGGCTATTCCAAAATAAGGTTTATGCGAATATTAACCATCTGTTCCTAGGAAGGAACGATACTAAGTTAAAAATATATTTAATCTTGTCAAAGGGAGGTTGTAAAAGTAACAGCAAATCAGGAGACACTTGAATAATCTTTTGAAGTGAAGTTCCTCTATTAATCTAGAATTATATTTCGGACTCAACGAGTAGTGTAATCGATATTTTGAAAAAAATAATAAATTCTACTTTTAAAATGTTTATGTCATGGAAGTTTATGCGTTATACAAGCCAATTTATATTTTTAAATAATCATTCCAAGGACATTTCTTGAAATTTTCTGAATGGTTATTCCTCTGAACAGCTTTTTTGTTATAGTGTTGCAACCTGCTAGCGTTTTCCTTTCATTGCCAGCAACGCCATAAGCCATTGGTTTTGTCTAGCGAACCCCATTAATACAGCGTCATGGCGGATGACATAACCTGTTTGGGCGGCTGTTGAAATATCAAAGTAACGCTTGTTGTATGCGGTGACCCCGCGAGCACTTTTAACCCATTTGTCAATCTAAGGCTTTACCCAGTATCCCTCATTCCTTCGCAGAGAATTGTGTTAGTAACTGTTAGTCTGCTTAAAAAGTAGACATACACACACACACATACGCACGCGCACACACACACACACTCAATTACACACACACACACACACACACACACACACACAGAGAGAGAGAGAGAGAGAGAGAGAGAGAGAGAGAGGGTTTCTAATCTAACAATGTCCTTGGCTCTGGCACGTTTCTAAGTTGAAATATCTACTCAATTCTAATGCAGGTCACGTAATGAATCGATTTGTCAACATTTTTCCAAAATTTTGTCACCTTATTAGACAAACAGGACGTTGTCTGTTTTTTGTGCAATGTTTTTTTTTTAGAAATCTTTCATAAGGAGAAAAATAAAAAAAATAAATGTTAAAAAGTTTAAGACCACATGCTTTCTAGACTTTTATTTTTAGCCAGGAGTTTCTATGCAGGTTACTTTTCAATATGCATCTGAAAATTGATAGTTCAATTAAAACCCTTATTTTAACATTTCATATTTGATTTCTTGTTAAAATGTTTAAGTAAATTGCTCTAGAATTTCATAATAATAATAATAAATTGATAATTATATAGCGCTGTATCCCAGCAAGGAGCCGGACTTACAGCGCTTTACATGGAGATAATAACATACATAGATTAATTAAATAAACATTCATATAATAAAAACCACATAAATGACAATACGTTATACATCAGCTACATTAATCATTGAAAATAAATTTTGAAAAGATGCGTCTTAATTGCAGTTTTGAAGGACTTAGTAGTTGAAATACTACGGATGTGTAAAGAATGGTAGAGAATTTTATTGTTTGGCTGCACAGAGAGAGAATGATCTTTCGTCGAGTGTTTCAGTTCGTGTCTTAGGAACACAGAGAATGCGTGAGTCTGCAGAAGAGCGTAGCTAACGACATGGTGAGTAGACCGACAGAAGATTGGAGGTGTCAGAAAAGAAGTTGTGACAGAGAACAGCCAGTTTGTTATCAATGGGGCTTTATGGGTAGTCAATGAAGTGAGTAAAGTAGCGGAGTAACATGGTCATGTTTTTTGCCTTTAGAACTAATCTAGTATAGCTGAATTTTGAACTTTCTGGCACATCGCCGACTTCTTCCTTACTCAAACCTTATTATAAGGTATGAATAATACTACTACTAATAATAATAACCCATTTTCAGTCCATGAAGTTTTTTAGACTGCAATATAGAAATTACCCCCTCTATACTCTTCTTAAGAAAGTGCCCATCAGAATTCTGTCGTTTAGCACGAACAACTTTCCAAGCGATGGCGCTACTGGCCTCAGCTGAGGTGACATCTTCTTTCCTGAAAGTAGAAAGTAGTGTCTGCTGCTGGCACACTGCAGATTTTAACTTATCAAGCTTGCTTTTTCTTTATTCAGATCCCAGTATATATCTCTTTTTTCATAGTGTCTGCTTCAAATTGCAAGCTTTGTAATTTGCTTGTGTTGTTTTGCAGATGAGCCACATTTACAAAGCGTCTTTATCGATAAGCCCTCTTCCCATTTTGGTAGAAAACGTACACTTCCTTTAAAAAAAAATATTTTCCTCCCATGAAGCTTTTGCCATTTTTTAAATTTAAACTGTTAAACAATAAGTTTATAATAATAATACTTTAGCAAAACTAACGCCAACTAGTTTCATGATAAGTTTCAGACAAAACAACACTCCACTCATTCAACTTACTTGATTATGCTTAGCTGTTGCATATTGAAAACAAAACGCATCATTTGTTCTCTTGAATACATATTTTATGCAACAGTATAAATGCCGTGGTATTGTTTGATAGATAGCCATGAAGAAAGCTTTCAGACCTGAATACAAAACATGTATTTTTTGTTTTCTTCACGCCATCCGCGTTGAATGGGGCTGTTCTAAATAAGCCAGAAAAGACAGAAAAAGGGTGATAGAAAATGTAGCTACATATTATTGTTGTAAGAGACGATCCAAATGCAATAAATAAAGAATCGTATAATTCATTAAAAGGAGTAAAAGTAAATGCATTTTTAAAAAATAAATTAATTTTAAAAAAAATTAACGTTACGTGGACATTTTTAAAAATTGCCTGATTATTTTACAACTCGAGGAATGGCTATTAATTAGTTAGCTGTTCAGTGAAACGCGCAGACTTCTCGGCTGGCGTAACAAGAATCGCGGGTTCAAATTTCTGTGAAGGCAGGGGTTTGTTCCCGCCGATAAGAGTTTCCCTGAATCCACCCAGCCTGCAATGAGTACCTGACACTAGTTAGGGAAACAAAGGGGGGTAGGCCATTGTACTACACAATCCCCAATCACATTATCTGAAGGGCATTGCTATAACTGCATTAGTAGATGTTTTACTACTTTTTTTTATTTATTTACTTTTTAAACAGTCATAATGATACACAATTACTCGTATAATTGTTAAGTGACTGGTAACTGGAGAGTGCGCTCTCCTTAGAAAACTTTTTTTTTCCACTCAAGGTTTTGTAAATGGTGAGTTAGAAGACTTGTTAATGAACACATGGGCTAATTTATGCTATTGACAGCCCATTGCTTATAAAGCAGTAACTTGCGCCAAATGAAAGCACGGAATGTAAAGAACAATGTAAGATTTCTCATTAGTTTTAAGAAATAAATAATTAACCCTTTACAGACGGCATGAGGCATTAGGCGGCAATACGAAGATTATAAATTAAATGCATACATTTTTCTCATTATAAAATAATTCAAAGCTTAACATTGCTGACACTATGTACTTATGCAACATAAAATAACACAATTAAAATTTGCATATCATGGCCAACACCATGTACGACACACACACACACACACACATATATATATAAAATGTCCTCTATTTCTTGTGGATTTAGTTGCCTGAAGCCCAGTAAACCATCCTAAAAACTTTATCAACATTCAAATGAAATTCCAAGATTAGACTTAACCAAGGTTTGGTTAACGTTGGACGCAGTAATCTTCAGTTTATAAGGGGGCTATGTAAAATTATAAGATAGAAAAGTTAGCTGACACGAGCGTCTATTGATTACTACCTGAATCACAGCTGGTTTGACGTGTCCAATAAAATAGCCCACATGCGTGCCACGTGCACTTGACTCTGTTAATTAGCTCATAATGGCTGTCTGTAACCTGATCACACGCATTACTTAATTCCACCCTCTTTTTATGTTTCGCATGTCTATTTATTTATCTTCACTTGTATTATTTGAATGGAGTGCAGTATATGCGTCATAAATGTTTTTAGCAGTAGCATAATCCCTTAAAAGTATTTAAAATTGGGGACTAATTATCAAATTAAGTGTATAAGACATTATTTTTTTTAAAAAGTTGACTAGTAAAACAAACATACCTGTAGTTGAAATGCTTTATAGAAAGTACTAACTATGATATAAATGATTGAGTGTATAGTTATGTCAATGGGCGTGCCATTCGATTTCAGCACTTACATCGTGGATTGTATAATCTCAGTATTGATGTCGGGACAGCTGGTGTTGGCCCAAAAAATGCCTCACACTCATTGTTTGATTGATATTGACTATCCGATAGCATTTATCTCTGAACAATAAACCCGCGGGTTCAAATGCCCGTGAAGGCAGGGCTTGTTCCCGTGGTTATAGGGCGTCCATGAGTCCACCCAGCTCCGATGGTTGCCTGACATCAGATTGGGTGAAGTGAAGGCGGCTGGGCAGTGTGCTAGCCACACAATCCCCTTGTATGCAGTGGTTATAGAAACTTGTGAAGGCTGCTTCACTTGGCCCATAGACCAACATGGGAACTTTATTATTATTATTTTTAAATGCCCCCCCTTTCCCATATATCATATCTTACGTTATTAAAGAAATATTGGAAGACATTATACTTATAGCACGTACGGTTATGTTATTTTTATGGAATAATATTCCATTGATAATCGGGTGAAAATAGAGTTTTCTGGCATTAAATGACAGAAGTAAGATGATAATCTCTTGATTGGGAGTCAGTACAGTTTTCCAAATGATTTTTGTTGTTGGGTATATATTAAAGTTTATGCAACCGCCCCCCCCCCAAATCCTGTCCACCAATCCCCACACCATACACCTAGTTGTCAGCAGTGCGAAAACACAACTTCGGAAGAACAAAAACAAAACCGGGTGATCACCCCTGTCTTTACAAACGAAAAGTTGTTGAAAGAGTTTTTATTATTTTAATTTACCACTGTCTCTGGCGATGTTGTGTTTCTGACAGGCAGCGCCGTGTGAGCCGCCAGCCCGGGTTGTTTGTATTTGTTCATCTGGCCAGCTTGCGCTATATATAAATAAAAACTTCCCGAAATAACTGGCCGACTATCGAATATGTTTAATAAAGCTAATTTGTTCTTCATTTTTTTAAAACACCTCTGCTCAACTTTTTATTTTTTAAGTTTCTTAAATTATATTTTATGTATACAAACCGTCACAGCCACACCACCCTTAATGCCCTTATCATTTATATTACATTAAAATGTTCGAATTCTTTTCATTCTGGTTGACAGATTCTCAACACTCAGCACAGTGGCGTTGCTATGTTCTTTAAAACTTTCCTTAATCCAAATCATCACCTCTTGATCTGATTTAGTTTTGTGCGTTGCTTTCGGGTAGATGGACGTCACAGGATAAGGAATACGAGGGATTAACAGAAAGGAATGAGGGAAGAAATGCCTACGCCAGCATTGAAAGCTTTGGATGGACAAAGGGAAATGTTTTAAATGGAAAGGCTTGAATGAAATAGAAGGGCTTGAATAAATAGAACGGCCCTGTCAAGATTACCTCCCTTCCACCACTTCGCCCCTTCGGGGTTGAAAGGAGCCATGGGAAATGTAAAAATACTGAACAGATAGATCGTTTACGCTCTCCCTTCAGACGCATGTCGTCTTGAATGTTTGATCCGAATGTGATCGACCAAGGTCCAGGTCGCTTTTCTTTTTAATTTTTTTTTCCGAAAGAGGCATCCCCTCTTTTAATATGTTTTTATTATTTTAATTTTAAAAGACTTTCCTACATCAGGGCCCTACACACATAACCCTCTCCTCCTCACGCTCCCTTTCACATTGCTTGTGTAGCTACCGTGCATCGAGCCAGATGTGACAAAAAATCTGCGATGTCCCATTGTCTCCATTTGACGCTCCCNNCCCGCCCCCCCCCCCACCTATTTAGGGAGTCAGTTCACTTGCTTTTAGTTTGGGCTTTTGCCATCGTTTACTCGACTTGACAAAAGCCATTTTTTAAATTCATAATTAGTATTTCTTGCCTTTTCCACTGCTTACTTCTTTACACGTCCTTCTTACCCCCATTACCATTAGGCGCCGGCTAAGTCCATCGTTACACACTTATTTTAACACATTCTTTTATATTCTATTCCTAAGCATGTTAAAAACTAGTAAGAAATTATTGTTTACCAATATTTTAAAATTTCACGATTTGTTTTAAAAATATAATGTGATCCGAAACTTAGTTCAAATTGATGATTGCATTACAATTTACATACACCCAAACCTTGTCAAGGGTGGAAATAATTGCATTCATCAGTAACTCGGAAGGTATATAACTGCATTACATGCGTGGACAATTTCCCTGTAACGTTGAACCACCGACAAGATCGATACTACTATAGTCGTGGAGTCTACACAGCAACAAACTGGGTTTCGTGAGCTCTTTGTCTCTATCTCCAGACAAGCAGATTTAAAACGGGTAAATCTTATCTCATCTATTACAGACCCTCCTTCTATATATAAGATGATTGAGTCCCACGAGTACCCATGGTTTGTGTCTAGTCTTGCTTTTTTTAAATAGAGTTTAAAATGTTGATAGTATGTAAGTTTTCAGGGTTTGATCAGGCAACCCATTCCACGCCTGAATTCCAGACGGAAAGAAAGAGAAATAGTATGTGTTTGTTTTTTATTTTAGAATTAATTGTTTTATGTATTATTACCTCTAGTCGTTACCTTATATTGTTCAGAAAGACACATGTGGATTAATCATCATACTATGGATATTTAATTACATTTTACAAGTGTGCAATCCGATAGATGCAAACACCATTTTTTAGAATATCATTGTGAGCTATATAGACTATATCAACATCTTTTTACGAATATATTTTTACAGTAAGGCCCACCCGGATATATTTTTGAATCGTGTATGGCTTTGGAGATTTTCGCCGGTTCCTAATATGTGTTATGCTAGAGAATAAACCCTGTTATCCAGTTGGATGACCTGATAGTTTACTGCAGGATACCCACATAAGCACATACACATAACAGTATAGCAAACAATATAGGAGGTTCCTATTAATGTTATATAGGCATAGTCATCATTTGTTCTGATATTATGATGACCACATTATAAGTAGAATCGGCATCGTATTACCATATACTGAGAAATGACTAAACGTGTCCTTTAAATCCAGAAGAGTAGCTCATCATCATCATTCCAGCTCATGACAATATCATTGGCTCTCCCCGGGTCTAATCTATAACCTTATTTTCCTCCTGCTCGCTCCGATTCGCCCCCGTGATGACCCTTAAATGCAAATAAACCCGAAATACAAACAGTTTGGGGAGCCCCCACCCTCCCGTCAATTTGGGCCTCTTCTATGTGCACAGCAGATCTTCAAACAAAATATTTTTTGCTCCCTGTCCCTCGTTCTGCAGTTTTTGCCTTCTGTAATGACCTCCTCGCTAGCCAATATCTTAGAATTTTTAGTTGGCCCCTTAACTCCCCTCCCCTTTTCCATATTCAAATTGAATTCATTAACTTTTTCTTGTAGTTGTAGCATGAAGCCCGTTGAATGTTTATTACTTTTTTTTAAAAATTGTGCCCCTTCATTTTTTAAAATTGCTCATTAACTGGCTTGAATAGTGACACTTTGGGCATAGGTGTTACTCGCTTTCCACGCCTTTATACTTGAAAAAAACAACAACAACAACCCGATTTGAAATTATAAACAAACAAACAAACAAAAAAAAAAAAAAAAAAAAAACGGAATTTACAAAGGATAACCGCGGAATGGATAGTTCTTATTAGTTACTATAACAAAGAATTTCATTGATTAAAAAATTTGTTGTAACTAACATAGTATAAAATGATTAACAAATTACTTTAAAATAAAACAGAGAATGCAACAAACCGCCCCTCCCCCCCTTTCCCGACACTTTAACAAAAATGGCTTGAATGTTTAATTGCTTCTTGGGGAATTGACATCTACTTGATACATTAAAATAAATATTTAAAAAATAAAAGAACGTTTAAAAAATCATTTCACTCAATTGCATAGTAATCAATGAACAATCTTTCATGATGGGTTGTTTCCATTGAACACAATCATATGCGGCAGTGGTTCTTAACCTTTTGAGATTCAAGGACCACTTGAAAATTTTTGTCTTAACCGCGTACCACTTCTGAAAATTGTGCTACTGCCGTGCTGGATGTGTATATATTTTGTATATAGTTACTAGTATATATGTTAGTAAACTTAAACTCTTAAACTGCTGCATTATTTTATTCAATGCGAGCCTTAAGTTTGCAAATGTGAGCACAGACATCCAAACGAGGTATTATACTCCAATAGTACTGGAAAGACTCATCGTGGTTCCTCTTCAACTTCAAGTCGGGAACGATGTTTTGTTTTGATTGCAACCAATGCAGAAAATCAACATTCACAAAAAATATGATGTTGCAGAGGGTAAAGTATTTTAAAAGCCTCCTGAGACAGTTCAGGCTACTTATGTTAAGCTTTTATTCAAAATTTCATCAAGCTGACTTTCTGATGCAACATATTCAAAATAGTCTAGCTGGTCAGCTCAATGAATTGGTTTAAATTCGGTCTTGGTAAATTTAATGATCTAATTATTTTCGGAGCTATGCTATAGCCATCGATTAAGAAGAATTAATCAATGTAATTTTTTTTTAAAAAGGGACAACATGTAGAATATATGCCTTTTTGTTTTAAATTAAAAAAGTTAAACATTTCATTCTTTGCTCGCGCACCACCAAGGGCCTCGCTGCGGACCATTGATATACGGTACTGTATGGTAAAAACTAAGGACTTACGTTCAAATATGTACAATATGAAATGGTAAAACATGAGCTAAGGACTTGAACATTCCTATGTTTACTTTTGTAGGATATACACATATCTCTCTGTCCTTAAATGCATTTAAATTGCTCTAATTAAACTCTAATATTTGTTGTTCCATGTGTATACTAAAAATTCTAAAAAATTCTTATCTTATCTTATATGTTACAGACGCTCCTTCTGTACAGACGATTATTGGGTCCTACGTATTTCTATGGTTTATGTTTAGTCCTGTATTCTTATTTGAGTTTTAAAAGATGATAAAGTGGTGGCTTTCCTGGTTTCCTCAGGCAACCCATTCCACGCCCGAATACCGGACGGAAAGAAAGAAAACTTGTATGTGTTTGTTCTTGCATATGGAATAAGAAAGGTGTTTTTAACTTTATGTCTATTTGATGGTTGTATTAGGTTATCTTTGTGTTGTATTTCTAAATTAGAATTAATTGCCTTATGTATAATTACTAATTTACTCTTGGTTCTTCTATCCTCTAGTGTTTCAAGGTTTAATGATTTAACTAACGGTGTTACTCTTGTCAGTTTTGAATATTCTCCAGTAATGAATCTGGCAGCTCTTTTTTGGATTTGTTCTAACTTATCAATATTTTCTTTGGTGGATGGGTCCCATACAGAAGATGCATATTCTAGTATAGGTCTCACCAGGGTGAGGTAGCATTTTAGTTTTATATCTTTGTTACATTTGTAAAAAGTTTCTTTTTATAAAGCCTAAGGTTTTGTTTGATTTTTTAATAACTTCATTGACATGGGGATTCGTGTGCAAAGTTGCACAGAATCCATTTTGTGCGTGTGTTTGTGTAAAATTTTACTTGCCACAGACACAGATATTATATTATCTTTATCAAAATTTGCTGCTCGGTAATTTGTAACCGCTGCGCGGTATCAGTGAGATAACTGCACGGCCGCGCAGTTTAAAGTAAGCATTTGTGTAAACTTAACATCAATAGTTGTTTTGGGCGGTCTATTGACTAACATAAAAAAAAAGTTATGTCGACTTAGGGGACTTGGAAATCTAATTACAAAGTAAGAAAGCTCAAACATTAAACATTGATTTGTATTGTATAGAGGCATATTAATAAGATATGGCACAATCAAATCGTTGATTGTATTATCAATACGTCAACATTTATTTTCCTGTACAGTATTTATGTTAGTCTCATAAAGACATGGGATACGCCAGACGCGTGATCTATTAGAAATTTCTTTACCGTCTATTAATTTCACGTGCTGGAATATTTAAAAATAGAGTAATACACATGCTTCAAATTCAAACTCTTAAACCCTATTTATAATTTTTATATTAAGAAGTTTCTGGGCGAGTGCACTTTGTTAAATAAGCACTAACAGTTTAACATAAATTAGAGTAATTAGACTTGGTGTCTGAGGAGTTAAATATCAATTCTCCGTTCTGCAAACCAGTTACCTCTCCCGCCCCCCTTTTTTTTGTGGTGGGGGGTTCTATTCCAGTTTCACACTTATCAACCCAGACCCCATCCGCCCCCTCCACCCTCTCTCACACCCAACACCACTCGTTCTTTGACATGCGCCACATAAAAAAGCAACAAAATCTGTGAACGAGTGATCCCCCCAGAGACAGCCATTCGTCTTAGTTGGGAGGCGGCCATTCGCAACCTTCGTTTTGCTTGGGAAATAGAGGACGTTTTAGATTATGTAGTCGGGCTTTAATGCTGCGGTTCTCAAATAAAGAAAAAAGCCCCTCTGTCACCCGCAGCAGTGGTTACACTTAGGAAATGAATAAAATCTCATTACTGATTAGAAAATCGGTAGAAAATGATTAGTGTCAGCATAGCCAGTGCTAATTAAAGTGGATACACTTTATCTCAAGGCAACTCTTTTTACATTCTAATCCTCTTTGACCTTCTGGGTAGATTTACTCACCTCAATTCCTTTAAAAAAAAAAATCTGTAAGATTCTTAATTGATTTCATTTGAAGTTGGCTGTTGAGTGTAAGCATACAGTATACAGTTTTGACTACAAGAAGTTACGTGCAGAAGTGTTTAGAAACATATAGGCATCTATATAGATCTATATATATATTTGTCCTTAAAACTCATAGGCTCATCTGTTTCGACGATGAACTCCCTTGCATTCCTGAAATCAAGTTTATATCCCCTAGATTGCGAACATCCCCAGTCTTGAAAACCTCGGTGGGAAGGAAAAAATATCCGTATTTTGTCAATTTCTCGCCAACCATAATATCTATTGGGTTGAAACAAACGCCAAACAATAGCTAATAGTCTAATCTTTGGAACAATGTTTGAGAAAGAGTTTTTGAAAAATCTTTTTTCGTTATTTTCGCAGCAATCTGTAGAAGAGATAGATCTAGGTCTAGCAATTGTTTTGTTTAGTTTCATTATTATTGATTAGAAATTACTTTGAATGTTATCTAGAATGATAGGTAATGGGGTTTTTCCGATTTGTGAATTGTGAATGCTAATGTTAGATTGGTGCGCATTAGGGGCCGTCCATTAAGTACGTCACACCATTTTGACAATTTTATAATTAAAATCTAACATAAACACTGTGACGTCACACATGACCAGACGCCCCCTCCCCCTTGTCACAAACGGTCACACTTTCTTACACCCCCTCCCCCTCTGGAGCGTGACGTACTTTATGGACGGCCTCTTATATGGTCACATTCTTGGTGTGATGTAGCATGAGTGGATTTGACGTCATATTTTGTTTACTTTCAGTCCCAGCAACCCTCGGATGACTAGAGTAGTCCTCGTCGACTCGACGGACGAGCGAACTTTCAGAATGACTTGAAAAGACTTTTCATGTAATTTAGAATGATTTCCCTTGAATAAAACAATCGGAAATTCTTTTTTGGAAATTGCGTTTAAATACTCATTCGAATTTTTATTTCTTGTTTTATTGTTTTTATCTTAATGTGTTTATTTAAGTTATAAAATGTTATTATGCGTGTCTCATTACTCTCTTCTTTGAACAACGTTCCTTCGCGTTGTTCTGATTACTTTGTGTTGTTTGTGTCCGTTCTTTTCCTCCTTTCTTTGCACTTTCTATGAGCAATTCAGCGGAGTAAGCAAAGCCGCGGGTCGGATCTATAATTATCATATATTTTAACTAACCCTTATCCATTAAGTTCTGGCTTTTGTACTGAAGTTTACACTTATTCTCTTTCAATCTAAATTCCACGTTAACATCTTATTTATAGCTTAATACGTTTACTGATATACCCATGCGCACATTGATGAAAAAAAATTATCATCTGACACTGCCGTCAACGAAAATGCCTACCATTTCCTGATAGCAACGTCTCTATAATAACTAAGAATGTCTGTCTCGGTATCTTAGCCTTTAAGGTTTCTTGGCAGATTCGTCTAATAGTTAAAAAAACAACAAAACAACAACAACAAAGTAACAACCTATTGTATTAAAATTTTTCTCTTACACTGCATATTGCTTATGTAACCTTATAGAACAGTTATTTAGTTTGGGGCAATCCGCCTAAACTCCCTCAACTCCAAGGACCCATTATTGTGTTTGCATACACACCCCTGAAACGTCATTTGCTGGCAGTTTTATTGTCTGGAGGCCACTAGCCGTTTAAACCACATCTCAGCCTTCGTCGTGAGACAGTTTTGAAATAAGACATTCATGGGTCGTCTCCATGCTTGAGTGCACATGTTTACCTTTATGTCGTTTCATCTTATACAAGCCCCAAACCCTTCCCCCTCCCCCCTTCCCCAAAGTCTCAATCTAAATGACACAACTGGACCAACGTTTTCCCCGATAGGATCTCATTGAACATTGGGACCAGCCGACCCCGTGGTGCGATAAAGAACTAATTGGCTTATCCAACGCGCGTGAGAGATTAGCACTGCTGTGCTGGCTGGCGTTGATCTGGGATCAATGTAAATCAGCTTGTTAATTGATACAGTGATTGTTTCATTGTGGAAAGGTGGGGACTATACGACAAAAACATAATTCATAAAATGATCAAAGATATTTACTTGCGTACTAATTACTTTTGTTCATCCTTTTATTAGTAATATCCAATATTTCTTGGATCTAATAGTTATACTAAGTATGAAAACTGAAATGCTACTTTATCATGCAACTATTACGTTTCTTGATTTTGTCTAGTGTCATCTAGGCGTTTAAAATGGTTTAAAAAAAATAATAAAAAATTATTATTATAAATTACCCATCCGTCCGTTTCATATTAAGCTACACCACATCTGTATTACAAGTATACTCTTTAAATTTAACAAATTCATTTTATTATCACATACGTGGTTGGCGTAACTCAAATAAATAATTTTTTCTCCGTGTGTGAATGGAAATAAACTATGTATAGGTACAAAGAAATGAATCGGTGTGTTCAGATTCTAATACAGATGTGCTCCCTTGTTGCTTACCTGATATTCTGCCGTGCAATGACGTTCTCTAGCTTTACATTTTAAAAAAAAAGAATTATTATTTGATCTTAATGTTTATTATTCTGAACAGGAAACTAGTTTCGCAGTGTCCGTATCACTATAATTTTAGCATGAAATCCATTTCTCCAGGCAATCTATAATTAATTAATAATTTAAAAAAATAAATATATGTATGTTTCATTACTGAACACAAGATATATTACGTTCAACAGCCCGTTTTATTTCCCAACCATTTACCGTGCTCACCAGGAACCCAATTAAATCATTGCTGAAGCAACTTCGAGTTCGCACTCTTCCGACTCTAGGAACCCGTCTCACGAAATTCTTGATGCGATGTGTCGTGGATGTCTTCTCTCAGCTCAAACGTCGGCCTTGACCCGTTGATAAACGTCAAGGTTTCGGCTCTTAGTTGCCGATCAAGCGTCGTCCACCTCACGGCAAGCTGTGTGTGTATTTACAGCTATCACGGGCAATGAAAAATGCAGCGAAAGAGGTCAGATGAATAATGCCTTTGTGCACACGTTCATTTTAAGATATTTATTTCCAACGCAGAGAGTGGTGCCAGTAGGTGCATTCACATTTTATATAATTTAGAATAGATGTAGAAGATTACATACATACACCATGCAAAGATTCCTTTGAGAATTTTTCTAATACTAATATATTTAACATCATCGGTGACAATGTATTTAGGTCTAGATATATTCGCTCTCATTATTTAGGATTGGCTTTAAAAAAGATAAAAATATTTAACCCGATATATTTTTACACAAATAGTCATAAATCTGTATAAAGCTATTAATTTTATATATCCGCTCCCATGACGTAGTTGTAAGTTTGCAGGTAGTAGGTAGTTGAAGGCTTTTTGATGTAATTATTGTAATGGTTATCGTGACCCATGGCGAGACCTGTTACCGTTTTTGTGTGTGGCTAAATTTAGCTCTAATTAGTAACCGTAGCCCTGCACATTCAGAGTTATTTATCGCCTCCATAAGCCCAGCGCTTTGAAGGGCCTGTAACCCCGGGGTCACACCAACTTCAGAGACGCACACAATAGGAAAAGGATGTAAGTTGATTGTTTTCACCACCGGAGCGCCAACAAAGCCCCACTTAACGCGCGGGCTTAAAACTTGTCACCAGCAACAGCCTCATTACGGTTTTCTGGGAATATAAGAAGCACTCTTCTTACCCACTAGAACTGATATGCCGGTCACGTGCCGGCCGACAAAGTCAATGCCTGAACTTGGGTTCAACTGGGTTTGTTTTGTCTATAGCTTCCGGCGGGAACTATTTATTTAATGAGTAATTAAGTCAAAGGTTAAACTGCAAATGCGCACACTGGGCGTTGGGTTTGTTGTTTGTTATTAAAAAGAGATGTCCTCGCCTGATCACCAAGCTACATCAATGTAAATTTGTTTAAACAACTGGAGCGATTATTTGCGTTAACACTAGGACTACGGCCGCACTACAAATTATTACAAAACTAAGGCATTGGTCTATATCTCATTGTATCATTTGACGAAACGATTCTATTTGAATAATTTTTAAAACGGTGATACACATTTAAAGAAGTGGAAACTATTTTAATTCATTTTAAAAAGTTGTAACGCAAATAGTGTCTGGACATAAACTATTAAATGGTAAAACACTTCGAAATTTTGTCAAAATTTATTTCGAATCTTTTAGTCACGTTGAGTGTAATTTTTACAGGCACGTTCACAGCTTCACCGTCCGGCAAGTGGGGTGCGGTCAAATACTCCTCACCCCAACATGTGGACTTATAATAATCAATGTTGTAATTATTGAGTTTTCAAGAGAGCTCGTCACCAGATAATAAATGATTCTTCATTCTTATTCCAACATCATGTAAGATTCACTTGCTGTTCTTTTTTCAAACGCTGCGGTGGGAATTTCTGGCATTTAAGCCATGTCGAGGACCCATTGGGTGATGAGGAGGCGGCAGTGAGGGCGAGTGGTGTTAGTGATGTAGGAAAGGTTAAACTTGTTAACAGAAATAAAAATATGAATCAATTTTAAACACTTGTCATGAGTTTCCACTTTCTGCTCTATTGGAGATAATATCAACTGGGAACATTGTGGCATCTTGTGTCTGCGTTTGCTACTATGGCGGATTAAGGGGGGGGGGCTGAACGGGCTAAAGCCAGGGGCCCCCGACGGTGTGGGGGCCCCCAAACTTTTTATATTTTATAATAAAAGTGTACAAATGTTTGCACAAACCCTTGAAAATATAATAAATTAATAAATATTATCTATACGCGTTCAGACATGATAGTACTAAATAATCTTTAAAAAAAAACTTTAACAAACAATAACCTATAGCCGGCGATGACAGCTTTCTTCTTAGGTCATTATTTTTCACCGAAAATAACGGATCAGTATTAAGAAACAGTGCAATCAATCTTCATACAGAAAATATTTAAGTTCATCTTTTTCTCTTTCTTTTACAAGTTTAGATTTTACATTTTAAAAACACGTGGACATGACACACTGCTAAATAAAATTAAATGTACGCATATTGATTGTATTAGATTAACAATTAAAATATCCTGCATCGATATCACTAAACTACATGACATGTTTAGTCCCAAAAAGAAGAAGAGGTCATAGCTGTCGTCTCCCAAGTTCACTGGCGCCAAGAGTTCATCCAATAAACAATACAGTTTTCACGTCAACTCCGGCCGTGTCAGCTCAATTCCCACAGGTCTCTGCAGTACTCCCACAAACACTGGTTTCATTGTACTCCGTTGGTCGGGTTGTAAGGTTGGCTATATAAATAAGAGTAGTTCGGATCGGCATCTGCCGGGAGATCTAATTTTACACTCAACTCCTGAAACGAATGTGTAGGAAAAATGTAGGGACTAACCGGGTAGACATTTTCTACCAGGTACCGAATCCGAATAATAAGATGTACTACTTGCCGGATCCGGGTACGAATCCGAGTACTAAGACACGAACTAAAACATTTGGCGAAAGGTCATTCTCTTTTTGTGCAGCCAAACAATGGAATGCTCTACCATTAAACATCCGCAGTATTACAACTACCAAGTCCTCCAAGACTGCACTTAAGACGCATCTTTTCAAAATTTATGAAAAAAAATTCTTTTAATGATTAACGTAGCTTATGTGTAGCGTACTGCCATTTATGTGGTTATTATGACATGAATGTTTAAATGATTAGTTAGTTATTATATGTATGTTATTATCTCCATGTAAAGCGTAAAGAATCCATTTATTAACTTTATATCTTTATAATTTCAAATTATTAATTTCTATCATTAGGTTACATTTGTAATATTTAAAAAAAATTGTATGTGTACTAACCTTTATATTATTTTTGAATTCCAAAATTGTATTAAGGTATTTTTTAAAATAGATATTTGGCGTTCGGCAATTAGCGTCTGCACTATTTTCCGAGGCGAATAGTTCCGAAAAACCCGATATCCGGCCGGGGGTGAATGCCCGGAGCGGTTTCCTGTTGGTCCATAGAAAAATGGTTTGCGTTTTAATTGTTTTTGGCATAACACTAATACCCGTCACATTTATTTGTTTCTATATGTCGGCACCATACACAGGTAAACAAAGTTTAACTACCTAAGTAAGTTCTGCTATACGAATGTTCTCATGCGATCACAATGTGCTTTGTCACTCTTCCTAATGTAAATGATGTAAGAATTCGTCTATTTCAGCAAAGCCGTGGCCAGTAACGCTAGGCCCCGGGGGCGGCCCTTTCCTAAAAATGAACCTTTTGGAGCGCTCTGAAAATAGTGTCCACAGCTGTATCCCCCTAACGTGACTATTGGCACGGCCCTGGTTGTAAGACACTTTTGTGTTATTTGAACGTCTTGAATGTTTACTGTATCCCTTATCTCAGCATTATTCAAGACCAGGCAGCACAGCTAAAACGGTGGGTTGAGCATTATCTGGAATTGTATTCAACAGTTACCACAGTCTCCAGCACCGCTCTAGATGACATCCCAGATATGCGACTCATGGAAGAACTTGATGTCGTGCCCACACAGGAAGAGCTGAGCAAAGCAATTGACAGTCTAGCTTGTGGAAAAGCGCCTGGGAATGATGGAATACCACTAGAGGTTCTAAAGAGTGGCAAGACAGCTTTACTCCAACCATTGCACGAGATTCTGTCCCTCTGCTGGGAACTGGGCTACATCCCCCAAGACCTAAAGGATGCAAATATAGTGACACTATATAAAAACAAAGGTGATAGGAGTGATTGCAATAATTATCGCGGCATTTCACTCCTTAGTATTGTAGGAAAGACCTTTGCCCGCGTTATACTAAAACGTTTACAAAGCCTAGCATCCCGCGTCTATCCAGAATCTCAGTGTGGTTTCCGGTCCGGTCGGTCTACCATAGACATGGTGTTCTCCATACGACAGCTCCAGGAAAAATGCAGAGAGCAGCAGATGCCACTATACATTGCATTTGTAGACCTTACAAAAGCCTTCGACTTAGTCAGTCGCAACGGGCTATTCCAAATACTGGCAAAAATTGGATGTCCCCCTCACCTACTTGCCATCATCAGACAGTTCCATGAAAATATGCTTGGCACAGTACAGTTCGATGGAGCTAAGTCAGAGGCCTTCCCTGTCAGCAGCGGAGTTAAACAAGGTTGTGTACTCGCACCAACACTCTTCGCAATATTCTTCTCTGTACTTCTTCGATACGCATTCAAGGATAGCAGTGAGGGAATCTGGTTACATACCAGAGCTGATGGAGGACTTTTCAACACTGCCCGCCTCCGAGCCAAGACCAAAACGACGGATGTCCTAATTCGAGAGCTACTATTTGCGGATGATGCGGCACTAACAGCACATACAGAATCTGGTTTGCAACAACTCGTGTCAAGCTTCTCCAATGCCTGCAAAGAATTTGGTCTGCAAATCAGCTTGAAAAAGACAAACATCATGGCCCAAGACACTCGACCTCCTCCTACCATAAATATCGATAATGAAAACTTGGAGGTTGTGGACAGCTTCACCTACTTGGGATCCAAGGTCTCCAATACACTGTCCATTGAAGAAGAAATAAACAGCAGAATTGGCAAGGCAGCCGCAACAATGGCTAAACTAAATAAGCGGGTCTGGCAAAACACCAAGCTAACGGAGAAAACCAAACTGTGCGTCTATCGAGCCTGTGTCATCAGTACACTACTATATGGGAGCGAGACATGGACCACTTATACATCACAAGAGCGTAAGCTTAACAGCTTCCATTTGAGATGCTTGCGCCGCATCCTTGGTATTAAATGGCAAGAAAAAGTACCTAATAGTGAGGTACTAACGCGTGCCAATACCCAAAGCATGTTCTCAATTCTTAGTGAAAGACGCCTGAGGTGGCTAGGACATGTCAAAAGAATGAGCCCCGGCCGCATCCCGAAGGACCTCCTATATGGTGAACTTGCTTCAGGAAAGAGGAAAACAGGTCGCCCACGCTTGCGATTTAAAGATGTCTGTCAAAGGGACATGAAAGCAGCCAAAATACATACAAGTGACTGGGAGTGTAAGGCAGAAGACCGATCTACGTGGCGCACAGTTGTCAAAGAGGGCGTGATAGTAGCCGAGGAGCGAAGAATGGAGGAGGCTGCAGACAGAAGAGCTAGGAGAAAGGCCAAAACATTTGGAAGCACAGAACTCGTGTGTAAAAACTGTGGCAAAGACTGTCACTCAAGGATAGGACTGCACAGTCACTCGAGGAAATGCAACCCAACCCAACGGTGATGCACCATCGTCTCGCGAGACGGAAGGATGCCGGATATATCTCAGCATCCAGACCGGTGTATCCCGTTTAAGTTGACCCCATTGAACACCTGAAGTACCTTTCGGCGTGTCGTCTAAAAGGCAGTACTAGGGACAGAGCTAAGTTATCTTTTATTACGATAACTGGGAACAACTTCAACACTGCACGTACAAACTGAGCACTTTAAGACATCAAATTTAGTATCAATGGTTTAATTACAGACACAAGGCTGTACAGCGACGTAGTTTAATTACAGACACAGATGATTCCATCTCAATATACATACACACTACATATTGAGTCATATCTCAAATTAAATGTGTCCACCTTAAAACCCCGGATATTAGCATAAGTACATTAATACATCTATGCTACTCTTTTCAACCAAGCTGCGTCGTTAAAGTATATCAAAAGGTCATTTTCCCGTTTACTTTCAGAAATCAAAGACACAATCCTCACAAATATTTCATTATTATGGTGAATATTTTGTTAATTTACTGTACAAGTTGTAGTCCCATCAGAAAACATGTCACGACCAATAGTGGGTGGTGATGTTTTTTTCTAAATTGTTTACTGTTGAAACTTTGTTCTTAGCCTAATGTCTTTAAAAAAAAAAGTCGAAGAGATGACGTAAGGATATTTTAACCAGCCAGAGGCCACTGCAAATGCACTGTAAAGGGCCCCATTGGCCCACTGTAATGGCCCTCTTACTGGTCTAATTTCTGGAGATCTGAATCGTAATATTTTCTTTATTCTGATTAATTCAGGTACAAATTAAATGGCATATAATTTTTTCTAAGAATTCTTCATTCAGATATTAAAATTTTCTACTATAATATTAAAATATTTGTTCTTTAAAATTTTTTTTATAACAGACAAACAAAGAAACAAGAAAACAACAACAAAAAGCACCCCCCCCCGACTTGCTTAAAAAATTCCTTTAGATTTTACTCTCAACATACAAACGCAGAGTTTGGTATCCGTTTCCGGGTTTGTGTTCACCCATAAAAAAAGGTTTCTACAGTTTCTGTGCTGGAAGATTAATCTTTAAATAAATATGGCAGGTAAAAATCTTGGAAGAATTTGTATTGACACGAAAAGATGAATTCTTTTTCTTGGCTAGACGCCATATTTTACTCTGGCGTGGAATTTGTGTATAATTATAAGCGATTTGTACATTTTACATTCTACATTTAAACAATTTTATTTTATTGATTAAAAAAACAATCAACCTCATCTTTTAAATTATATTTTAACATTTTTTTGATGGAGAGAGGGGCTCAGTTTAAACAGTTGAAACAGCTAGGTATGAAAACGTATCGTCAAAAGGATTTAAAAAAAAATAATTAAGTAACTAAGGTCAATGTTGGTCTTTTACTTAATTCTTGAACTTTGGATGTCAACTATAAATCGCTCCAACGGTAGGGCCATAAAATGTAACGAACGGTCTGAGTCAATGGTGACCAAGCTCTGGTAACAACCTCCCCCGTTGGCCCCACTCTTCTCGGCCACTCGTGAAGCAGACGGCCAAAATCGAAGCGTGGGGCTTGTGACTAAGATTGTTGCTACTTTGGCAAAGACATTTTCACGCTCAAGCACACTCACTTCTCCCCCGCCTCCAAGTTTCGTCATAGTGGCGACTGATGGGAAACGTTTGATCGTTGCTAAATTGTTACGGGCTTGTCATTGTAAGGTCTAAATGAGTACGTTTGAATGTCTACTATTGCCTAAGAAATTCCTTGTAAAATTGATGCCTTTTCTTTGTTTTTCCCATTTCAAATTGATGCAGTTTCTTTATCCCACCCTCCCCGCCTCCTTGTAAAATGGTGCCATTTTGATTTGTTATTAGCAAATTCATTGCCTTGTGTCCAGTAAGCAACAAGTTATTTCTATTCTGTGATATTTTGGTACTTCTAAAGGAAACCCAGGGTACAGACATAGAAAAAAAATAAAAATCAATGTCAGGGGGTTGGCTTTAAGATTTCAGGTTGGAAAACAACTACCAATTCCATAAGATTGATATTGACTAAACTATAAATAAAATAAGGACATAAAATTTTTTCCGAGGAGCAATTTTGACAAAAAATACCATCAAGATTGCTCGTCATTTTTGGGATAAAGTCATCGCCCTCTCCAAAAGGCCGTTAGTATTTAATACAATGTTCCAATTAATCTAGGATTCTATACGCGTCAAGAAATATTTGAAATGGGGGGCGGGCAGCAAAAACTATTCTAGAGCTAAATGTTAATGAAAATCATGGAAAAATATCCCTACATCTTACCCCAACCATCTGTACACGTATCGCAGACTATTATCAGTGGGGAAAACTACTCAAAACCGTCGGTTGGGTCCTTCGGCTATCAAGGACAACCTCAAGTTGCATTGGGAAAATAAATGGAGAACTACAAACTGTGACTGCAAGGAGTTACTAACCGAAAATGAGGAACCTTTTTGAAAAGCTCTAAAAGTGAATCCAGAGGCAACGGTTCTAGAAACTATAAATTAGTCTGGATACTTTTTAAAATTAAGATAGCGATAGAAACATCACTTTATAAAAAAAAAAAAAAGTAATAAAAAATGAATAATCAACATATTTTGAATATAGTATATGAGATTTTCAACAAAAAAAAGTTTTTTAAAAGGTATTTCTATATTTAATGATATGTTCAACTAGGTGCCCGGCTGTCGATTTTGTATCTCGGCCCAGTCAATGCTTCCCCATTAGAACGGTCTTTGAAGACTAGTGCTTTGTGGTTGTAGTGAGTGGGCTCTTAAGGAGGGAAAAAAACAACTTTAAAAGTCTTTTACCAGTAACACCCACCTCCCCCGCCCACACTTTACTGCTGAGGTGGTCTTATCGCCCTGAGATTATCACAACGACGCTGGCCAATTCACAAGTTGTTGGCAATCCCATTGACGGTGGTCAGCTACTTATTTAACTGGGAAACGGCAGACGGCGTGCTAGCCATAAATACTTCAACACTACTACATTTAATCGAATAATTTCTTGGGAGCGCTGCGTGGAATATGGAATAAGCACTTGAGTTCTTCCTTCCTATGGTTTTATTTGTACGTCCAAAAGATCCCATATAGTTATTCTCATGGCCTGGTTAGCGCTGTCTTATTTTTTTAAAATGAAAAACAGCAAAATAAAGGAAATATCTGAATTCTGTGCTGATTTAAGTAATGAAATGCTTAAATGAACGCAGATTATTAACAGCACTACTTAAATTCGGGATGAGTACAATTTTGAATTCTGGCTGACTTCGAAATAGTGGCATTTTGTGAATGCATTAATAATATTTTGAAATTACGAACTCCAGTTGTATTCAAGCCTATTCCTCTACACCTTAATACAAATTATTATTATTATTTTAATAAGACACTTTGTACATGACGGTAACAAGCACTTAAGTTTCATGGATTGATTCTGGACAGGTATCAAATAACACTTATTATCCTGACTATCACAGCTACTTTGTTGAAATCATGTATTGCTGTTCACGGAATCTCAACTGAGTTTAACAAATTTTGAAAAAAAAAATTGTAAAAATAAAAAACAACAACATTGAGTATCACAAAATAATTGTACTCGTTTTTTTCTTTTTCTTTTTTTCCTAGTAAGAAATTTAAAAAAGAGCCCCGAAAGAACTTTCCGGATATTGCTTGTAATTGATATTAAGCAATTTAGTAATGAAAATGAATGGAACACAAACTGATGGCGTAGATATAAGAAGCTTCCGCTTAATAGCTTTTTCTGCACACGTTTTTCAAGATTTAAAGGCTCCACCTTTCTCAGAAGTAGATAGAGACAATGCGCAATATCAAATGGAAAGAAAAGTGTCACACGCACATAATTTTAGTGCCGATCGTTAAATGAAATTAAAGTGTTATCAACAGAATTTTCCCCTGATTTTAAGCGGTGTCATGCTTACAAAATTCAGAACTAATCTATTAGTATTCTCCAATCTAAAGGTGTTTATTGAGCCGCGATGGATTAACCTGCTGTGCTCTTAGTTTTAATTTTAAGGAATAAGATACATTGTAAAAAAAATCTTACTGTAAAACGACATTTTATTGTCGTGTACCAGCTGCCATTAAGATAACGCTTTTAAGTGGTGTTAACGGTAACTTACCGCAGCGATAACTAATCGTTAATGAATTACCGTAATTTTGCGATAGAATGTCGTAAACTCTTAAGGTGCCATTAACGTTATATTAAACGTTCAGTTAACGTTGATTTAAAAAAATCGATAACTACCCCCACCCCCAGTAATTCAACACTTGTTTTAACTATATATACTAAGGAGCAATGCAAACTAAAAGCAAATAAATGAGATAAGTATTTAATTTTTTAAAAAAAATTATTAAGACCATTCAGATCATAACAATATCAACATTCATCTTTGTGTCTGTGCTAAGTCCAAGAGATCCCTTATTAGGCTTGCAACTTTTCTGCTAAGGTATTCTTCTGTTGCTTTTCCTTTACTGGATGTGCTGCTGCCATTTTCTTTTAAAAAAGCGTAAAATGTTGTAAAGGCAAAAATACATTGGTAGCAGTTAGTGTTTTTAAAATTTGCTACGTGTTCAATCAGAGTTTTAATTTACTTTTTTTTCTTTCACAAAAGTTTAAACTTTTCTAAATAAAGTCAAGAGAAATATAATTAGATAAATTATAAGTTATAACGAAATTTAAAATTTAAAAAAAAATTGATGAAAAAACGTAGTTATTTCTTTTAAATCACAAAACCAGCTTTGCTATAAATTTCTTGTAGGTTGCATAAAAGTTTTATTAAAAGGTCACACATGGATGGGTTAATGAATAATAAACCTCCTTGGCTGGGATTTTATCAAAGAAGTATAACAATAATAACATTATGACTAGTAGAAGTAGACCAATGAGAAAACCATTTCGAAAAAAAAGGCAACACAAAATTTAGTTTATTAAAGTAGGTCTTTACTGTTCATAATATGGTAGATGTTCACTCGTTTTATTACATGTCCAAGCCAATCTCGAGGTAACGTTATTTCAATAAATTTTTTGGACACCGAAGTAGATTCTAGAATGTTATTGTAAAAAGATTTGTGTATAGTTGATAGTTGAATATAATTTAGTGTTAGTTAAGAGTTTATAGATTTTTCACTTGCTAGCAATGTTCCCTATTCGTTGGCCCGTGTGCAAAATAACAAACTCGCGTGCAAATTTGCATCGCTTTTGTTTGTGCAAAATTTTACATTACACAAACACATATATTTTGTGATCCATATCAAAATTTGCTGCGCGGTAATTCTAAACTGCTGCGCGGCAACAGTGAGATGTGTGCGCAACCGCTCAGCTTATAGAGAACATTGCTTGCTACTAGCTGATAGTAAGCGGTGTATTTCGCATGAAATCTTCAATGTACAGAAGAACATCACGTGGTAACCCCGAAGAGCGAATGTGAAATCCTAGTCTTGACTGATACGTCCAGTTTCCAGACACACAACGGCTTCTCGAACACCGTTTAGTCATAAATGTGAAAGGTCGGCTGGTGACGGTTGTGAACAAGAAGATAAAAATGTTAATAACATAGACTTTTATCCCGACTAGTCTGACTATATAATTTAATGGAAGCTTTAGAAATACGTTGATGCATTGTTTTAAAATCCTTAGAACACATCACGGGGTTTTGCAAAGAAGAAAATATTTTTTAAAAATTACGGTAGAATATGCCAATAGTGATCCGATAGTTTAAATAGCTTTTTGAAATTGGACTCTTGTCAGTCCCGTCCGTCACGTGTCGTTTTTAACCGAATGGGCAACTCAACTTGTCTAGACGTAACAAAATATTGGGAAAAGCCCTCCGTCATGTTTGCCTGAAAAATTTGCTTTGCTTGTATAATGCGCTCACAAAGTTGCTCTCCATAATATCACCGGCTGGAACTAAATTGACGCATGTTGATGGAACTCATTGAAATACGAGTTAGACGTCACGCGAGTAAACCACAGTTTCAACATGCCACTTGCCGTTTGCATGCTGGGCCATGATCCCTGTTAAAACACCTTGTTGGCTGCTGTCCACGGAGAAATGTTAAAAAAAAAAAAAAAAAAAAAAACACACACACACACACACACACACACACACAAAACATACCACGATCCGTTCAGGGATAGTAGAGTACAAAGATGAGACACTATGTTCATGATGGCCGATAATCATCCAGACTAGAATAGCAAATGAGGTTGTAATTTGTTGATCGCCTGTGGAGTGTGGCCGGTGGGCACTCGAAAACCATATGCGATTTTTATTTTTGGTGGGACTCTTTAAAACGTTAATTAATATTCTACAAATGGTGTTTAAAAGAATTTAATAAAATCTTCAATTATAAGAGCTACACTATTGCTTTAAACTTCTTATTCAATCGCTATGCGTAAAAAAAGATTTATTCAGAGTATGGCACGGAAAACATGACGAATACTCGATCTTCTTTGACGTTTTTAGACAGGGATTGGTTAGAAGACTATCCATTTCCCTGACCTAACCCGCAGGCTAGATCCGGGAAATAGATAGTTATCCCGAACACTCCCCGCCTCTCATGATATACGGGGAATAGCCGCAGGGTCACTGAAACAAACTTTTTAGGACATCCATATTTTCCTATGATTCAAGAAACCCTCTTTATGCCGATGACTGTGCCTACACCGCTTAACCAGGGGTCGATATTCAACTCAGTGTTGTGAACTTTCCGATTGCACAAATAGGACCGAGATAAACCAGAGGTCGATATTCAACTCAGTGTTGTGAACTTTCCGATTGCACAAATAGGACTGAGATAAACCAGAGGTCGATATTCAACTTAGTGTTGTGAACTTTCCGATTGCACAAATAGGACTGAGATAAACCAGAGGTCGATATTCAACTCGGTGTTGTAAACTTTCCGATTGCACAAATAGGACTGAGATAAACCAGAGGTCGATATTCAACTTGGTGTTGTAAACTTTCCGATTGCACAAATAGGACTGAGACAACAAGAGGTCGATATTCAACTCAGTGTTGTGAACTTTCCGATTGCACAAATAGGATTGAGATAAACCAGAGGTCGATATTCAACTCGGTGTTGTAAACTTTCCGATTGCACAAATAGGACTGAGACAACAAGAGGTCGATATTCAACTCAGTGTTGCAAAATTCCAGATTGCACAAATAGGACTGAGATAAACCAGAGGTCAATATTCAACTCGGTGTTGTAAACTTTCCGATTGCACAAATAGGACTGAGACAACAAGAGGTCGATATTCAACTCAGTGTTGTAAACTTTCCGATTGCAAAAAATAGAACTGAGACAACAAGAGGTCGATATTCAACTCAGTGTTGTGAACTTTCCGATTGCAAAAAATAGAACTGAGACAACAAGAGGTCGATATTCAACTCAGCGTTTTAACTTTGTGAATGCACAAGGCGGACTGAGATCTAATTCCAACCTGCTCCCCGAAAAGCTTACATTGCGCCAAATATCCAAGTCAGCAGCAAAAACCTTAAGTTGATCAACAGCTATTCTTATCCTGTCAGCACACTGACTGAAAGCGTAACCATCGATGGTGAAATGAAGTTTCCCAAGTACAAGAGCCATCGCAATTTACTCTACAATACGTTCGCTAAGCATTGAGAACATTTAAAATGTTCATAATAGAACAGCATGGTAGATCTATATTGATGATGATAACCAATCATTCTCTAGCAAGATTATTTCACAATAAACGTAAGCACTCTTACGTTTGCGCCCCATTCTCAATGCGGGTCCACACCTCATGCCTGTTATCCCCAAGTAACACAAACATCAGACGACGCATTCGACCCACCAAAGGCATAGTTACTTGATTTAGTTGACCACTGTCAATAACATCTCAGTCTTTCCCCTCCTGGACAGTTATAAAAAAATTTGCTGATATTAAAATGAAAATTACACCTTGTAATTTAATATCTACTGGTACCTAATAGAGATGTGACTATTTTTTTTTAACGCCAGAAGCCCACAAGTGTGGCTGATCATTACAAAAGAAAGCCCCGTCTATGAAGTATGACTGTTACTAAAAAAAAAAGTCAACCAATGCATTCATGTGTTCTGGTGGGAACAAAGTTTTGCATTACCTCCAACATTTATTGGTGGAGTCGGGTTGTCGTGACCTTTGTCATCAAACGCGAAAGCCGAAATTACCTCGTGACATGTTTACCATAAACACTAACCTACACATCAAATTATTACTATTAACCCCAAATAAAAATAGATTTAATATGGAAAAAGAGGTGACATCGCTATCGTGGCAGTTTGTTCCTATTCCGCGGACGAGTCGTAGATGTTATACCCATCAATATAACAGATGTCCGCCCTTCTCGTTAATATCACTTTTCGTGAGTCCATATAATGAGTAAAAATATGTTTTCCCCGTTACAAGGACGGTGCAAGCAATAACGACATTTACTTGGAAAATATATTTTATTGGCACCGGACCGCCCCACACGGTTTATCTGTACGGAAACGGTCAATTAAGAAGCTCGGCTCACACATGCACACTAAACATGTTACATTTCCTGTAGTCGGCGAATCACCCACGCACATAGCTGCACATTTTATCTGGAGCAGAGGCGTCATTAGGGTTGGTGTCACCCAGTGTGATAGCTCATGTTGTCTGTCACCCCTTCAGGACGCAGCCCATATACCTCCCCTGAGTCTGCCAGTGCCAAATAACGGAAACATACAGAATTTTACATTTTGGTGTAACCCCTTAACGGTGTCACCCAGTGCGGTCCGCATTCTTCTCGTGTAGCCTCTTATCTGGAGTGACGTAATTGGATAAGCATTTTTGGAGAAGAAAACAATGTTTTTCTAGTCTGGAATGATATATTCTGCCTTACATGCTGATTTCAAAATTGCAGCGTAATGCACCAATTTAATGCAATCTTCGTGAACTTTTGCATGGGAAGTAAATTTATTTAAACAAATGTATGTTCTGAAACAAGCTGAATTCTTTTCGTTTTAATTTAGACAATGGAAAATAGAATGAGGTGCAGGCGTTTTGGAGCCAGGAAGTTGACTGAGTACAACAGATTTTAGAGAATGGCGCTTGTTGGGAACTGGGATGAAATCAATAGGGCGCGGACTGTATGAGTTGTGTGGCCGTCGAAGCTGTTGGGAACGCGACTCCCCCCACCACTTTGACCCTGTCAGACTGTCGGTGTTGATTTGGAAGCCGTCGTGATGAGATGATTCGGTTTGGTGTTGTAATACTTTGTTGTCCGGTCTCATTTTGCTGCTTGTCGGAGGGCCGCTGTCGCCCAGAACTGTGAGACGGCTTAATTAGTCGGCTGAGACTGAGATTATATTGGACCTGGGGAACTATGGCTCTGGAAATTAACGTAGGCGAAATAGATTACAGCTGCGACATTTCTGGACGGTTAGACACAATTGAACGTTGAAAATCTTTTTGAATAAAAGAAATTTTAATAAATGAACGACTGCTACTGCTACTTATCAAAACTTATTCGTCTTGTGTTTGACTGTCCTATACGTTTTTCATTGCACATTAACTAAACGATATGACATAACCCTTAATTATGTGCATTCCAATTTATAAGTATAAGCATATGCAATACCTCTACACACACTCTTATACCTACACACTCACACACCTACACACACCCACTCCACCCACACGATGCAAATGAAAATTTCAAATCAATATATATTGACATATTTTGGATCTAATAAGATTTCGACCGATGGCCAGTAAGGATGGGAAGACATGGAAATATATAAAGGACGAGATAACAAAACTTTTTTCCGAGTCAACAAATTGGAAATTCCCGGACTGTGCCCAGCAAGAAGAGTTTCCAACAAAAGGCGGGCCCGCATTGGGAGACCGGTGTTGTCAAGCGCTGAGAGACTGTATTCCCCATGAAATGTGCCCTCTTCACTCCTGATCTAATCGTAGTGTTTGCGCCGACTTCTGAATACACAAGCAGTCTGCTGGAAGAGCGAGGCTCGATTTATCCTCGTATCTATCTTTTCGTTTTCCGTTCCCTACTTTACTTTAGATGGTAGTAACGAAGTATATGGGGTACCGTTTTAAGGATGATGGGGCGATATTTATTTTGTTAACCAGTCATGCTGCTATGTCCGAACCATGTCCAGTAGTTTTAGGGTCTTAGTTCTATATATGAATAGGAGGGAATTTCGGTGATAAAAAAAGAGAATAAGATATTGAAGAAGAAATACATGTGTGCCAAATAAAGTCGATGTTATTTTGGGTATTTCCAAGTTTCAAATAATGTTCGGTTATGGACTTTCGAATAACAAAACGCTTTAATTAACAACTTTGGTTTGTGATGTCAAAGTATATCCTAGAATAATGAGTGGTCTGGATATACCCATGTAATTTCATCCCAGTTCCCAACAAGCGCCATTCTCTAAAATCTGTTGTACTCAGTCAAATGGACTTTATTTAGTTATTTAAAAAAAAATTGTAATGATCTTAATATAGGCATGTAATGGTCTGTATAAAGGCATGTAATGGTCTGAATATAGGCATGTAATGGTCTGAATATATGTATGTAATGGTCTGAATACAGGCATGCAATCGTCTTAATATAGTCATGTTTTTTTTATTTTAATGGTCTTAATATAGGTATGAAATGGACTGAGTATAGGTCTGTAATTGTGCGTGAGGCTGAATATCCTAAAGAAATGAATAGTCTGAATCTAGGCATGTAATGGTGCGTGAGACTGAATGTTACATATTGAAAGTCGGAGAGCAGGAAATGAGAATCACGTGGCCACTTGTTTTCCCTTGATGAACTCTGATCCACACGGGAAAAGACAGGGACCCCCCTACCCACTCACTCGCACTGCCCTCTCATCTTATTTACCACGTTCGCCGCCAAGGATGAAACAGTATTTAATCAAGGAATTTATCGATTTTTCACGCTTAACCTCAATCTAAATACTAACCCCGAACATTGGTAGCTGCCAAAATAAACTTGCCCACCCCCGCCCTCTTACGTGTGACCTATTTAGTACTGAGTTTTTCTCGATACTTTCAGTACTTTCAGTACTGCCACTCGGCGTACCCCAACCCCCCCTCCCCCCTTGGCCATGCTGACCACCCCCCACATCTGAATCTGGAATCTCAGCGTTATTATAAGTCCACAAACATCCAAGTGAGCTGTCCAAATAATGTGGGTTCTAGATCCTCCGTGTCAAAGTTGTTGTCTGGATGTAATCCAGTCCGGGACATTGGTTCGATCATCAAAGATTGTTACATTATCGTCTTTTGGAAGTTGGAGATTTTAAATAAACCACCTTGGATTCTTAATGTCAAAAAAATTATTTTAAAGAGAATATAATTAGCAACTACATTACGGCAATTTCATTTAAGCATTGGAACTATTTTCAATACATTAAAGGAACTTTCCATTGTTATTTTGTGGGATGATTAAATTTGTTTACAGGTTCCGTGCGTTAAAAATGTCGGATGCATGCAATTTGTATAGTTTAAAAAATTAAAATTATCCTTATAAGATCTACCTTAGCTTTCATAAATGATTTAAAAGTTTATAAAAAATACGCTCTTGGGTAAATAAAAGTTTAAGTTCCATATATTATCAGGTAATGTTAATGTAGTGTTGTTGAAAAACTTCTTTCAAGGACGTATTCCTTTTACAGGCCACATCCACATGAACCTTAAGTGACGGCGTTCCATAATAGTAAATAGTAAAAACTTCAAACTAAAGAATAAGAATAGCCGGGATCATAGAATCTTTTTTTTCCCTCAGCGTCACAAACACTACCCTAAAATCATTTCTCATCCACACGCCTTTACCCGCTGTATCACAGGAGTCGCTGCTCAATGCCTGCCCTCGCCTCGTTTAGATCAGGTCTCACTGAGTGAAATAAAACCCCGGGCCCGGCGCTCTCCAATAATCTTCTCGCGTTTCTGGGCTATATTTGTCCTCCGTGTCCTAGCGTCTCGAATCCATCTATTCTGATCAGACAAGACATCCGAGCCTAACCGCCGGGCAGCTCATCTAATCGGGGAAGTATGGGGCACATACCTAAAGAAGTAATGTGAACGGACTGTTAGTGGTGTAACATTGGGACAGACACCCGAAGATGCAATGCTCTCCTGCGAACGATCTATTAGTGGTGAACATAGATGCTGATCCCGTCCACCGTGGCCGAGTGGGTTCATGACTCAATGACCTACAATAACGAGCCTTAAGGTAATAGTAATATCATTATGAGTTATGGTAACGTAATGGCCTATGATAACAGCATGGATTGTAATATATAATAACATCTTGACTTGACCTTTAATAACTTCACATGTCATTAGGAGCTAGAATTAAACGAAGCCAAAGAAATACAGAGTAAATAATTGAGCGAGGAACCATGTTAATAATCGAATAATATCAGCATTCGTCTTTATGATTTTATAAACAAAACCTCTATCAACGTAGAAATCGGCCTTTTAAAAACGTACACAGAACGAATTGCAGATGAAGTAAAAAAGAAATGACACTTCTTTAAGGAATGTGCTGATGTGGGACTGGAGGGGGTCATATATAGTCTACTACGTCATTTCAAAATCTCCATTTTAAATTTGGTGTCTAGATGGCTACTGCCATGGTAGTTCCCTTCTGTGGTCGTCGGCCCGCTGTAAAAAAATGTTAGTGTAAATAGGTGAGGTACTGGGTATAGCAATGGGAATAATTTGGAGAAACTGTTTATGCGCTTGTGCTGTCTAAGCTACTAAGCTGACACATGTCACATCTACTTGTATTGGAATTCTTATATTTACGACTAATCTCTGTTGTTTAATATATTTCTATATCACACATGGCTCGTGTAAGGATGCAGTCCTCTCTAAAACATGTACCATGTAGTGTACTGTCTCTGATGTGATTAACACTGACATGACTTACCGTGTGTTCCACAGCGACTGGGTTACATAAAACCATTGTTAGAGCACAACAATGTAGTCTGTGAGATAACGCTAAGGTTGGGGAACTCATACAAGAAAGGTCCAACTGGGTACTCACATACACTGCATGTAACCTGTTCAGTGACAGGGATAACGAGGCAGGCGCGAGGGTGGCACTGAGGTCAGCCGGGTGGGGGGCACATGTACCGCCAGTGCTCAACTTACGACTTATGCAACTTACGACCATTCGACTTTACGACTACAGATGATGGGTACTTAAATTGTTTCTTCAAATTTGGTAGCAGCTCCCGTGGTAAAAGAAAAATTGCTGTAGCCTATCAACTTCAATTATGAACCAATCGAATGCTCCAGGCGACACTTTGTTGGTTGCGTGAAATTCCTAGTTATTAACTGTCTTCCAAAAATGAAAAACTTAAAAATAATGTTTAATAAAACAAAAGAAAATCCTAAGTCAAAATTAATAAAAGAATTAAAGGAACTATTTCAAATTGTGAACGTTTATAATGACAAAACTTTAAACTCCAAAATGTCTTTTGATACTAACGCTAATGAACTGAATAACCAAAGGGTTAAAGAAGTATAAGATCATGATACTGATGTAATAATAATAATAATAAATTGATAATTTATACAGAGCTGTATCCCAGCGCTTTAAATTGAGATAATAACATGTATATACTAATTAAATAAACATTAATATAATAATAACCACACAAATGACTATACGTTATACATCAGCTACGTGTTGTGATGGTACTTATTAATAATTGATTCAAGTTTGTCTTCCGCTAATCTTGTAGAAGTGAAAATTGCTTTATCCTTTAAACTGCAACAGCATATCTAAAACATACATTGAATTGATTAAATTTAATTGATTAAAAGTAAATTGCTCGTACGTACAGATGAAAATTTGCGATTACCATAAGTGCAGCGAGATCTAGCGCGGCCAAGTGTTAGCATTAACTTTTCCAAATTAGTCACGAAACTTACATCAAAATAGAGACGAGACGGATAACGCTGTAAGTGTAAGGATTTTATCGTAAGTAAACAATGGCACGGGACAAAAATGTTGTAGTGTACAATACACTACATATTATTCTAAATTCTATTGTATTCGATGGATCTCCATATAAATTATAATTCTAAGCAAACAACCCATTTTGCAAAGTGTAAAGATTGAACATCAGAGATCTTTCAAAGATTTCATTAAAAAAAAAAAACCTGCTTACCATATTTCTGAAATGATTTTAAATATGTTGAAAGCTCATGGTCTTAAAATAAGGTGCAGTATGGCCACAACGTGTGTTGATACTTCTCCATGGATGAAAAGTATGCATGAGTTTAAGTAAGTCTAACATCATTCGAAAAAATATAATTTTTGATACAGGCAAGGCATTAAACAGACTTCAGGATACAAATACACTAACTATTCACCAATGGCGGCGAAATTTTTTGTGGCCGCGTTCCCAAAATCAACCAACACCCACTTCTTTATAGCAAAGTGCCAACACTCCAATGAAACCCTTATTAAAATTAGGGGTTTGGCTAAGCTAGTTTGATAAAGGAAGTAATATTTAAGTTGCGTGTCGGCTGATGCGGCTCTGGGTGCCGACTGTGGCATGCGTGCCATTGGTTTGCCATCGCCGCTATATTCCATGGTGTCATTTTGAGATTATTTTGAAAGATATTTAAAAACTGACAGAGGCATAGAAAAAAGCTAAACACACGAACAGGCGCAGGTATTTTGTAAGTCCCCAAAGAAATCTAGTTCCATTCTAATTTTAAAAAAATTAAAATATATATACTATCTGGAAATTTTATGAAGTCAGTGAGGCCCGAAATTACTTATCAACATATAGTACCAATAAATACTTTACAGTTAAAGGGACTACTCACAGAGAAACTAATTGAATACTAATACTACTAATATGATGCTTTGACTTTTGCACACACACAAAATATTTGACCATAACATTTCAATCGAATCTTAAATAAGAGAGCAAATAGTTTTGCAATCAAAGCCAATGTGTCGCGCGCGCACGCACAAAAAAAATTGAGGGAAAAGTTTTATTCTTGATAAGATGAGGTTGCTGTATGCATTTTTGTTTGGTTTAGAGAGTTACAGAATTCGATAAACAAATATGATTTTTGTACGCCAGCTTATCACGTGGACTTTAAAACTTTGCCTTTAAATTAGATTATTATAGAGTATTAAAATATCTAACGTGCCATTGTCAAGCAAGGACTATTTTACCTCACGGGTAAAAGAAAATGAATTAATGAATTCAAGCCCATTTGATTAATCCAAGTTTATTAAGATATTTTGGCTCGGAGTTGCCCAGCAAATATCAAAAGTAACGCCATCTGCGAGGGAAGCCTCTCTAAACTGAAGTAAAGGAACATTAATCACGATCAACAATTCTATTTTGGCTATTGAGTATGGTATAGCTGAAATTATTGATATATCTAAGATTTCATCATAAAGAAAAACAGAATACTTCAATGTTAATGGCGTAAGGAAATCTCTTCTATTTATTTCTCGAAACAAATATTTATAGTGACCTTACATGCCCACGTTACGCCGCTGCTTAGTACCAAATGTCCACGTGATGCATCAGCCAAATATTAATACTTCTTAAATCACAATGAACTGTTTAAAACTTAAAATGTATTATTTTATTTGAATACGTGAGGCAAAGAAAGGACTAGGTAATATGAAAGGGTAGGATATGAGGTGAAATGTGGGTGTGCGAGTGAGTGAGATGATGATAGGCTACAACATAAAAAATTTCCAGTGTTTTAAAGTATTACTGAAGGAGTGAGACTGCAACCAGGCTATTTTGTACAACGCTGTAAAAATTCTCTTTAAAGAGTACACCGGAAACATGATGTATAAAAACAATTGTAGGAGCTGGGTGGTTGGGGTTAACTGCATAGATAATGGTGGTAATGAAACGGAAATGATCTGTCTCTGTAGGTCGGTGTGTGTATGTTACAGTCGAGTTTAAGGTATGTGACTGCAGTTGGCCTTTCCAAATGCGATCATTGGGTTCATATAAGAGTTATAGTAAGGCATTCCTTTATTTATTTCAGTATAAGACCTTGCCTTAGCAACGTTGTTATTCTACCGCCATTTCGAATGAATGGCGGAGCCTGGACCGCTTTGTAGAATAAATAATATTATATCAAGAATGTATTTTTGTACTCGGATTTTGCTTGAAATGTGGCCTTTCTATCTAAACGATACAGAAGAATAATGTTAATTTTAAGTATGTTATTATCTTTTTTATTATATTTTTAAAATTATAAATTTATATTATATTGATATCTATATCTAAGGTCATAACCAACCCCCCTCCCCGCCGTATCTAAGTATTTAAACTGAATTTACTATTTCTAATTCAAAGATGCGAAATTTTAAATTGTTTCCTTGTGCATTCTAATTATAACTAAAAACAATCACACACTTACACTAAAGACATGTGCAATGTCGTAGCTTATAATAATGCTTTTGTTGTACTGACAGGGAATTATCAGAAACGTTTGAATGAGTATTTTACCTTATAATCATGTAACAGTCGTGCTACGAAATCCCATAGGCCCTAGAGCCCTAGAGGATAATAATAATACATGGGATTGAGGTGAGTCTGATTAAAACATGAGACTTGGGTGAGTCTGAATTAGACATTGAATTGGGGGGAGTCTGAAGAAAACATGGAATGGTGGCGGGGGGAGGGTTGAGTGAACGAAAAATGGGATTGCCATTTGAGTCTGAATAAAACATGGGATTTGGGAGGAGGTGAGTCTGAATAACGCAGGGGATTGCCGGTTGAGTCTGAATAAAACATGCTATTTGGAGGGAGTGAGTCTGAAAGAAACATGGAATGGGGGGGGGTGGTGAGTTTGAATAAAACACGGGATTGGGGGTGAGTCAAAATAAAATATGGGATTGGGGCGAGTCTGCATTTCGTCACGGGGATTTAATAATTGAGGTATGCATTTCCAGTGCAGTTCACCCCAGGGTCACAAGTACTTATTGATGGGGCGGTGCCGCTTCACGGCTGTTGTAAATTGTAGTCAGTTTTGTTTAGTGATGGAACTAAATTTAGGGCGTGGAAGAGGATACTTATAGCCTCACGTAAAATGGAGACAAGGTGTAGGGGAGAGGATGATACAAAATAACGGGAGTTAAAAAGGGTAAGGTGACACAATACAGATGTGACAACGAAATTTGTTTAATGGGTTTTAAGATCGCATAATTATAGCATCAAAGAGCGCCCCCTCCAACCACACACTCGCGTGACTCTACTAACCCCAGGTGAGACTTGGAAATAAATAGAATACAGTGAAGAGAACAACAAATCTTTATCCTTTGGTCGCGGTAAACCGTCGAGACCACGTTGGGTGTCCACTTGTGTGATACTAAAAACGTAGTTAACGCGGGCACACGTCCAAGGAAGTCGAGCGTTTTTTCTTTCTGGTGTGCTTTTTCTTCTTTTTTTTAGGGGGGGGGGTGGGGTGGTGGTCCTGACTCAGCCATTATGAGGTTGTGCCGTGACTGGACTGGCACATCTGCATTATGTGGAACGTTTTCTGGGTCACAACTGTCTATTGTAGAGAATATCACCACGACCTTTTCTATCCCACATGTTTGTGTTGCACGTGAGATTAAATGAGAATGCTAAACTAATATATAAAAATATAAAAATTAACGATTAATCAATCGCTTATTTCGATTAAAGCCAAAAATTAAAATGTATGATGTCATAGGTAACTCGTATTAAACGTTCTTGTTGAACATCTTTTTTATGTAATCTTTTAACTAACTACGAAAAAAAAGTTTTGTTCAAGTGATGAGCGGGTCTAATTGAGAGTTCACATAAAACTGAGGTAACTAGTGTGCACAAAAGGGTCTTCGCAAAGAATGACAGTATCGGATATTGTTTGTTCAATAAGTTTCCACCATTGTAGAGGGTTAATGGATTCAGGAACTTTCATCTCCATTTTGTAACGCATTAATTCATCAGATGAGCTGTCTTAATTTTATTCCTCCGAGTCAAACTCCATTACTGCCGTTAGCTAAGCACGCTTTTCATTTAGTTTGTTAAAAGTAGGCGAAGTGTTAGAACCATGGTCGGCAAACTTTATCAACATTTGAACATTTCCGTCAGTCAATAGTTTAAAACCAAAATATTCATGTAATCGTCAGCAAATTTATTATTTATAGGCCGCTATTTTTTTTTAATTTTTAAAGACAATTATTTTTTGACTTCCAATAATTTTTTATTGGTCGATTAATCGTTAAAATTTTTGACGATTTAACGAGAAATTAATCGATAATTTCCGCAGCCCTTATATATATTTAACAATATAAAAAAGAAAAGCCAAAGTCACTCACTGTCTCCGTAGCGCTGAGGGACATATAAGTTCAACAGTCTATAGCAGTTAAAAAAAAAGCGTGTGGTGTTTCTCGCCGTAAAATATATGACGTGATTGTTTGAGGTTATATTTTAATTTTTGAAAAAGGAACGATGTAAAAAGAGGATTTGAGCATTTTATAATTATAAAATACTTTGTGTACATTTCAGAAAGTTTAATATTTCGTACTTATCAAACAAGGATAAGTTCCTTGGGCTTTTGAAAAAAGTGGGTGCCGTAGGCACCCTACAACCCCTAGTTATTAAGAGTAAGAGTTTGTCAGTATTTTTATACTTAGAGAAATAAATTGAAACACTATCTCGTTGTCAAGCTTTTGGTTGTGGTGGCTCTAGGTGCAAGAAATTGTCAATTTGTGACGCTTTCCACATAGCCTGATGCGCAGATACGTCATTTTTTGCAGGCGTCTCGTCTTTTTCTTTGTTATATTCATTGCTTTGGCAGTGTCAAGTAATACGGTTTTCTATCCGACTCACGTGTGTTCCTATTTAGATCATATTTCAGCTGACTTGTTCACACACATAAAATACAATAAGTACAAACCTCTCCAGAGCCACCAAAGTGTCAATACATTGTCTGATCGGTCGTCTTTCCCGAGTCATATGAGACATTCTCATTGCTAGGAGCCGACCTTCGAGACTCGTTGTTCACGCTGTGGTTCATAACGCTTAAGGTGGTTATGTTACGTAGACAGAGATCAAACTGAACCATAGGTTATAAAGTCCGGCAATCTTTGCTTACTATTCTACTAGAGAACTAGTAGGTGGGACGTGGTGGTCGAGAGGTAGCGCTCTCGACTGTCACACTGATGGTCACGAGTTCGAATCCACACGAAAGTGAGGATTTGTTCTCGGGGCCTGAGGAGTCCCCGAGTCACCCAGCTCCGAATGGGTACCTAACTAGACAATAGTTAGGCGGCTGGGGTAATGCGTGGAACCCCTATAGCCGTGGCCTGTGACCGCCGCATCACTTGCCAACAGATCATCTCTCATGGTCTGTGGACGCAATTATCTTCTGCATAGAAGGAGCGTCTGTATATCTAAGATAAAGAACTCGCTTCCAGGTCTTGAGTTCATAATTTATATGCACCAGAAAAGGATAGTAGAATATTTATGTTGGATTGCATTTTCGCAAAGTCAAATCGGATGTGGAATGATTTGCCATAGCATGAAAAAACCCAAACTATATCAATAATTAAAACTAATAAAAATGGAATACTTGACACACACCATGGGTAACCGTACGACGCAAAATTCCTCTGTTTAGAAGGAACGCTTTAGATATGAGATAAGATATATTAAATTTTAGAAAAAATACCGCGGATTTCCCTATATAACCGTGAACGGGTATAAGTTTTATATTGTCTAAAGTCTTATAAGCAAAATTTTATCGAAGTTGTCCGCAAGATGCTTTCACCAGTGCATCTCTAGAAAAATGGATGCGCCCTACCTTCCTTTATTTATGCTGCAGGTTTTTTTAAATTAAAATATTTTTAAAAATTCATTTTCTCCGAACCCGGGAACATTGTCTAGCGTTCATTAAAATTAGCATAGGTTTAAAGATATTGCATAAATGTAATAAATAAAAGCTGCTCCACGTTAAAACGACATTGCTCATTGCTACCTGGTCGATTTTATAGCGAAATTTCAGGTGAAAGTGATAATTTGTGTGACCAAGAAACAAGAAATAATTCTAAGTTACTTGCCATAAAGGAAGACTGTCGCGAAGTATTTATGAGTCCCGCGGTATGTTGAAATGATACCGCAGACAGGTGGAGGAGGCTCGGTCTATTGTTACCTTGAGACGTCACATATTTGGTGGGGGGGGGTGGCTTTTAAAAGCTGGATTATATTTTATTAAAAAAAAACAAACAACGGCCGCTTTATACGACAGGGCTTTTTGTGCCCTTGAGTTCAGTTCTGTGGCATGACAAACTACGACACCTGGGTATTGTAGCACGGCATACCAGGACACCTGGGTGTTTATATTAATCGATTGAAAACATAATCACTCAGTTCACGGGTCCTGTGTTCTGAAAGGGGCACTGGTGAAACCCGTTCCATGTCCAGAAGACACACTAAAGAGTTACTGTAAATATGTACGAATGGGATTTCCCTGTCATTACAGGGAAGGATCCCGTTGAGGTTGTTCTTCTGGGGAACTACCAGGTTAGAGTCCGCCCCGCCCCCCTTTCTCCAGCTTAGTCGAAAGTCAAGTGCCCCAGGGACAATTTTATTTTTAAAAAGAACGCTAATTTGTCACTTTTATAAAACATGTAATAAAATGTCTAATCATGATAATAGTCTATTCTTTAAACGCTGTATAAAACTGTACCAAATACTGGAGTCCGGGTGCGACAGGACGGACTGTATAGTATGTAGTATGAGTGAGCCCTCTGTATTCATCGCCGTCAGTTACATTTATATTTACTTACTTTACAAGTTAAATAAATGTTTATTGTTTACAACTACAGCATATATTAAACATAATCAGCGAATGGTCATGTGTTACAAAAAATTGATGTGTGACAGAATCTCTTATTTTAATATCAGTTTGTTAACTTTTCCCCTCACCTTATTCACTCTAACATGATTCTTGTCAGTTATATTTTAATTTGAATTTATTCACTTGCAGATAAGCCGAAAAGCTAAAACTCGGCTCACTTGTAAATAAATCTCTGTTTTTATACTTAAATCGTCATACTTAAATTTAGTAAATTACTTAAGAAATTTCCTTAACATGACATATATTTCAAGCAAACAAAATCATTAGTTCCAGGAATTAATTAATGGGGGAAAAAAGATAACGGTCCAATTTAATTGTGTGTTCTGCTACAGTATTGAAATCTTACGGTTCAATAAACATGACAAATTTTTTTTTAAAAAATCTCTCTATGGAATCTTTTATCTTCTCCTTAAAACTTGCCTTCACTTAACTTCATTTTTCTTTCCCCCCTTTCTTCAATTTTGAGTTATATTTGTTTCGAATTTGCAACAATGCAAATTTATGTATCCGCCCCGATCGGCCCTTGTTTCAGGGCAGCAAACAAGATGTTATCTAATGCAAACACACAATGAGAAATTTTCCTCTCACTCCCACCCACACCAAGCAGGCCCTTAAGCAAAGGTTATCGATGTTCTCAGACAGACATCTGCCCTCTGGTGTCAGCAGCCCTTGGTCTCCACAGCACCATCTGCTCGCCTCCATTCATGAACATGTCCTACATATTGGACAGCTCCCACGACACCCGACCCCTTCCACTAATCTGTCCCTCATACCAGACTATCCTGTGACACACATAACAGCCCATCTTGTGACACACATACCAAGTCTTTTTATGACATACATTCCAGTCTCTCTTGTGACACACAAACCGGCCCTTCTTGTGACACACTTACCAGGTCTTCTTATGACACACATTTCAGTCTTTCGTGTGACACACATACCGGCCCTTCTTGTGATACACATACCGGCCCTTCTTGTGACACACATACCGGCCCTTCTTGTGACACACATACCATCCCTTCTCGTGACACACATACCGGCCCTTCTTGTGGCACACATACCATCCCTTCTCGTGACACACATACCGGCCCTTCTTGTGGCACACATACCGGCCCGTCTTGTGACATACATACCGGCCCTTCTTGTGACACACATACCGGCCCTTCTTGTGACGTACATACCGGCCCTTTTTGTGACACAGATATCAGGTCTTCTTACTAAACACACACCAGTTATTTTGATACTCATACCGGTCCTTCTTATGACACACATAACAGTTCTTCTTGTGACACACATACCAATCTTTATGACACACATACCAGTTCTTCTTATGTCACACATACAGTCCTTTTGACACACATACCGGTCCTTCTTGTGACAAATAGACAGGTCCTTAAAGTGACATACCAACCCCGCTTAGTGACTCCGGGGATACGAACTGGAATTCAAAAGGCTGTTTTGAAAAAAAGATTATAAGCACAGAGGAGAAATAATAACATAATAGTGAAACGTTTTTGTTTATATATTTTCTTAAAAAAACTTTATATCTTTCTGTTATAAGGCACACTTGGGTTTTCTTCATTTTCAATACTCTTTTAACACTATTAAAAAGAATAAATTACGCGTCGATTAAAAATTAAAGATGCTATGATAAATTTTTAGGGGATGCATAGCAGCACACAGTTGTATGAAGGTTTATCCTGATATGAAATTATATATTGATAAAATTGTGATTACATGTCTTTTATGTTTCATTTTACTTCCAAGTGGTCATTTACGGCTTGCTGCTATTAGTGGTAAGCCACTGATACTGTTAGCCCTTTAGGTTGTTCCCTGTTGAAGTAAATGATTATTAGTTGGTCCTTATGTAAAAGAATTGACGTGAGATGACACCCACTGTATTGTTATTTAAAATATATTTATCATAGAGAGGCTGGACATCATCTTGTTTTTTAACTTGTCCTTCTCTCTACTAGCGTTATGAAGTTTGATGGCCATCCCCCTTTATTTTTAGTGTTTGGTCCGACGGGGAAATTTTGATACGTAACTTAAGTATTATCTTGTCATATTTCTTTGGGAATGCCGCATTAATCTTGACGATGTCTATTGACACACTTTCGACTTCACGAGGAAAACCTTAGGCTAGATCACCCTCTTTTGCTAAACGTTTATTTTGCTCGAACAAGGACTCCTAATAATTCATAAGATAAACAGCTATCTTTATGAGATCTGACGGCAAACTTTTCATGCTTAAACCATATTTGATGTTGATAACCAAAGACTATTAAGGTCAAGAGATGGTAATGAAACGATTGCTGTCAATGTTCTAGCTATTGTATAGATTGCAAAAGAAAACCAACAAACCTGTAATCTATAAAAGGTTTGTTTTAAAAGACTTGCTCAAAGTCAAAGACAAGTAGCTGGTCCTAATTATAAATTTAATATATTAGCTCATTTTTTTAAATAAAAAAAGTGTGAAGTTTTAAAAAACAAAATAAACTAGTTACATATACACCCTGATTTCACATAATATCATCGACGTGGTACGTTAAGTCGATATATACTAAAGAGCATTTTAAAAAGGAAAAGAGAGGATAGGATTTAAGTATACATTGACTTTTAACTTTATTTCTCTTTCACTGCTTCGATTTTGTGCACTTCTTGTATTGTTACTATACTTTATATCCCACTAAAGCAGTTACTGAAGTTTGTATCACAGAAATTTTTTCGACTGAAAACTTATTGACAGGTTTTCAGTCTATATGAAGTTTGTTCACATGGAAGTCTGTAGAACCAAAGTTTATAAGTTTATTCTAACGGAAGTCAGTAGATTCAAAGTTTGGTCTAACGGAAGTCAATAGAAACAAAATTTGGCCTAACGGAAGTCAGTAGATTCAAAGTTTGGGCTACCGGAAGTCAGTAGATTCAAAGTTTGGTCTAACGGAAGTCAATAGAACCAAAGTTTGGTCTAACGGAAGTTAGTACGAACCAAAGTTTGGTCTAATGGAAGTCAGTAGATTCAAAGTTTGGTCTAACGGAAGTCAATAGAACCAAAGTTTGGTCTAACGGAAGTTAGTACGAACCAAAGTTTGGTCTAATGGAAATCAGTAGATTCAAAGTTTGGTCTAACGGAAGTCAATAGAACCAAAGTTTGGTCTAACGGAAGTTAGTACGAACCAAAGTTTGGTTAAATGGAAGTCAGTGCGAACAACATTTTGTCAAGAGGAAGTAAGTACAGTACCAAAGTTTTGAAGAGCGAGATTTCTCCAAGTTCAAACATTAAAAAAAATATTTGGAAGCAGCTAGGAGTTGAGCAACACTCTGCCACTTTTGCAATCTATCTGCAAGATTTATTGAACGCCTTTAAATGCAGGCCCGTATTGAAGGTGGGGAGTTTAGCAATCCTCATTTGGGGGAGCAACATCAAACATCAAGAGACACGTATCCTCCGATATTGACATGTCCCCCTATTGCAAGCATCAAGAGACATGATCCTCCGATATTGACATGTCCCCCTTATGCAAGCACCAAGAGACACGTATCCTCCGATATTGACATGTCCCCCTAATGCAAGCATCAAGAGACACGTATCCTCCGATATTGACATGTCCTCCTAATGCAAGCACCAAGAGACACGTATCCTCCGATATTGACATGTCCCCCTAATGCAAGCACCAAGAGACACGTATCCTCCGATATTGACCAGTCCCGCCTATTGCAAGCATCAAGAGACACATATCCTTCCACATTGACCAGTCCCGCCTATTGCAAGCATTAAGAGACACGTATCCTCCCGTACTGACCAGTTCCGCCTATTGCAAGAATGAAGAGACACGTATCCTCTCCAATTGCAAGCATTCATTTATGCAAAATTAACAAAGGCGTTGTCTCACAAGTCAGCGGATATCCTTGTGGCACGTCGTTTCTAGTCATCACACGCGAGCATCAGTTAACACCGATAAATAATTACATTATTTTAAACAGCGAAGAACTATAGTATAATCGCCTGAAAAAGCATTTTATAGTATGAACAGCTGGTTTGTGTTCAGCGACTTCCTGTAGCTATTGATTTTGTCCCAGTCTTAAAGGTCTTTATCAAATTTATGCAAATTGACTACATTTGTTCCGCCGGTCTAAAAGTCGGCACGCCCCCCTGAGGATAGCTGTTTATACATTCAGCGACCACATCCTGAGAGAGTCTCGCTCCTGTGTTGGAATTTCAAATGGTGATTAATTTATGCTTGTTTTGTTTTGGGCTCCTGTGGTCGCTCTTTAAGCTGCACTGAACTCAGTGAACCGGTAAACTTCCAAGGATGACAAAGGTACTAATTAACCCCAAACAATTATGGACTATACATATAAATTGTAATTTATAATATCCTTTAATATATAAAGGACGTAATGAATGATTAAAATGCGACAAAATTTCTCATTTAAAAAAAATTGAAGGATAGAGCCCTCACTGTTTCAACACCTGTCGTCCTGTGTGGGCATAGGCCACAAACAAAAACTCTCCAGGCTTTCCGGTCATGTGCTAGTCACTCCAGGTTTCCCCAGTTGTGTTCACTCTTTTTGGTGTATGCCTCCAGTTCCTTTCTCCAAATCATTCTGTCGACATCTTTTTCTCTTGCTTTTCAGACAGCAATTTGGAGAGTCTTTCCAGTTTTGACCATGTTCTATGGTGGTCCTAGTGGAGAGAATGGTTGTCTGCCGGGTGGCTTTCATTTGGGTTTGGCCCCTCAGCTCTGTTTTGAGACCCATCTTTTCTAAGCTCCGAGCTTACTTTTGAGGTGTTTCTTTGTCATTTTGTAGGACGAATTTAGAGGGAAAGCATGAATGATCTTCGTCCAACCTTCCTTTTTCATCCTGTCTTGGGCGTTAACGCTCACTACACTTAATAGTAATTACCCCCACCAACTTTATGTGATCGTACTACATGAGTGACACTGAGTTTCTATTGATGTAAATATAAACGCGTCAGGGATATGTCCATCTCCATTTCACTCCAAATTCTTAACTTTATTTTTGGTGTAACATACAAAAAATTTACCTTGGGTAAGCAAGGGTTAACACTCCGAATATTTCCTAATTAGTTCATAGTTCTACTCTTCTTTAAGTAACATAAGTATCGGTCTGTCTGTCTTAACTACTGACTTTGAAACCAACAAATAAATGCTTTATAGCGATGTTCGGTGCCAACCCTTACTTATAAGTAACAAATAGACGAAACCATAAAGCAAGGTTCGATACCCACTCTGTTTTATCCTATCAATGTTCAACAAAAATATAGAGAAAAGACATGGCTGAAGCGTCTTAAATCATCCTCACGAGTTAAGGCTTGGAAATGAGAAAATGGAAACATTTTGAATGATCGTAAGTGACAGATTTCAATTATTTGGCTTAATCTATCGAAACATTTGCTCGCTTCCCATAAAAATGAGTTTCACGCTTTTAAAAGCATTGGCTGAAATGTTTTTTGTTTTTTCCCCTCTTAGGAAAAAAAGAAACATTTTTGAGTGATTCCAACTGGCTTGTTAAGGGTGGTTCAAATGTCTTGACAACTCATCTTGCATTTAAAATTCAGCACTATGATATTTTTTTTAAAAAATCATTCGAATTGTCAATTATAAAAAGTATTCTACCTTAAAATATTTCCTCTAATCTCAAAAATCTGGTTTTACCAGTGTGACAAAATGTAAGTGAACACGTTTGTTATTAAAAAGTTGACGGCTCCTTCATAGTTTAGAAGGATAGGAGAATACTAAACAGATAATCAATTAATAAATAGGAAATGAGCCTCCTTCAAGTATGATATTGACAATACGAGACGTGCGGCTTATAATTTCATATCTATTCTATAACACATAGAGGCTTGGGGAAATCTCAGCGAAAAAAATCTGAATAAAATGATTAAATGGAAATTAAATTCAATAACTTTGAGTCTCATTACGCTGTTAATTTTAATTAACAACTTTAAAATAAAAAATAATGACATTTAAAAAAAAAGCAATATAATTCTTAACAGGTTTGTAATAATTAAGTTCTTAGTTCAGTTGGATCTTTAGCTTTTCAGATTCTGCCTGGTGGTTTTTATCAGTGGCTAATAACCTCACATTTCCCATTCTCCATTGTGAGAAATGTGGCTTCTCAATTTTAATTGAGAACCGCTCATTCCGTTTGTTAATATAATCTTACCAATCCCGCTGACCCCGTCATTAATGAGAGCCCCACTGCACATTGATTTCCAAAAGGAAGATAAATGAATATATAGAGAACTCTGGTCTTTAGGACATTTGCCATGACGCCCAAACTGTGGCCACGGTAGTACCAATTTCTTACACTTCACTTAAGTACACACAATTAATTCTTGTAGGTCATCAGTCCTAATGCCAACCCCTCCTCATTCCAACCCTTTCTCATTCCAACGCCTCCTCATCTCAACCCCCTCAACCCAATTCCATTCTCATCTCAACCTCTCCTCATCTCAACCTCTCCTCATCTCAACCTCTCCTCGTCCCAATCATCTCCTCATCTCAACCCATACTAAACCCAACCCTCTCCTCATTCCAATCCCTCCTAAACCAAACCCCTTCCTCATTTCAACCCCCTCATCCCAATCCCATTCTAATCTCAACCTCTCTTCATCTCAACCCCCACCTCATCTCAACCTCTCCTCATCTCAACCCCCTCCTCATCTCAACTTCTCCTCATCTCAACTCCCACCTCATCTCAACCTCTCCTCATCCCAACCCCCTCCTTATCCCAACCCTCTCCTCGTCTCAATCCATCCTAAACCCAACCCTCTCCTCATTCCAACCCGTCCTCATCCCAACCCCCTCCTCATCTCAACCCCACCACCCTAACCTCTTCTTGTTCCGTAGTTTCGCCCGCTCTCCTCGGAAAGTCATTTACCTTCCGGCACTTGGCGCCACCAGAAATAGCCCATTAGTAACCCCGGGCCATCAAACCCTGGCCGCCCAGAATTGTCACAGTCTGGATACAGCTGATTGCGAGGACATGCTTGGGATTCATCACCATGTCAGTGGTTCTCAGTATGGTTTGCCGAGTCTTAAGTTTGTGTTACCAACGCTCTTGTCATTCAAGAAATGGGACAAGCAAACAATCCATGTCTTGTTGTATTCCTTGTTAACATCTTTAGTGGGTTAGACGTTTGCATGAGTGTGGCTGCATGCGAGTGGGGGCGGGTGCATGCGAGTGGGGGCGGGTGCATGTGTGTGAATGCATGTGCTTGTGTAAGTGTGTGTGTGTGTGTCTGTGCGCGTGCGTTGTTAGGCTTTTGGGTGTGCTTTGAGCTCAGAGTCGGATAAATTATGTACTTAATTTTTGTAGTACGTTTTTGCTCTTTAAATACTTTGTCGAACATACATTGAATATAGTATATAGCATCGTTTGAAATATCCTCGCATTTAGAAATCACGAACGTTTTGGCATACTTTCTTGAATATTTTATATTTAATAACTGCAAGTTCATTCGAGTGCTAAATTAAAACTCATTAAAAAAAATCATTAAAAAATATTTATTTTTCCCGGCGACTCGACTCCACAACATTCGCTTCGAGTAGATGTTTAGACAACGTTAATGTTATAGCCGTGTTTGTCAATACTCCGGCACAGTGATGTGATTAACGGCCTATTCATTCCAAAGTCTGGACACTGCCCTAGTCTCCACTGGCTAGTTCCTACAGCCAACAGTCCTCCAGGATTAACGGCCTAGCCATGAAGGGGAATCGACTGGCCGAAATTTGAATGGCGTGTCGGAAAGTAGCGGCGCTTTGATTGGCTCTTGGAGCCTACAGTGATTGACCCGAGCGAAAAAAACCCAACTTATTTTTTTTTCTTCAAAAGTCCGTGCTGATAAAGGGATAGGTTGAAATAATGATCAATCGTGTTCCAAATTTAGTGACTTTGTGTGGTATATAAATTCTCCGACGTTGACAGAGCTCATTTTGGAATCTATGTTTTTATAATATACATTGCATGGAAATCCATAAAAATTCTAATTATAAATATTTAGTCATTTCATATAAACCATTACTTTTGGACCAATAAAAAGTATACACTTTTAAGGCGTTAACATTTAGACCCATAGGCACGTTATTAAACCACATGAGATTGCTTTTGGACAACAAAGATGTTGTGAGATCAACCAGTGTAGGAAAGCAGTGACGCCTCAAAAGAGACCATGGTGTCTGAATATGGGGCATACATTTAAAGCCGACGGTGCCTGTAATTGAATGAAGGTAATGGTTTTGTAGCGCCCATCAATTATGCGGGATAGGTGTTTTCTTTGGGTTTAAGTTGTTTGGTCAATAGGCGAACCTACTAATGCTCTCCCCAGGGATCCAATTGATCACTTTTTAGTGGTCCGCGGTGGAGCGGGCAGCACACTTAACTTGACGTGGACACCCGGACATGGGTTTACGGTGGTTTCTACCAAGCATGACTTGCCCCATAGTCGAAGTATGGCTCTCGTGCACTTTAAGCTAATGGAATCGGAACTCTTTTACTAATGTCAGTAACTTTCCAATGCATGTACGATATCTACCAAGTCAAGACTTGGAATAGTAGAGTTTTACGATATCTACCAAGTCAAGACTTGGAATAGTAGAGTTTTGAACATTTTACAAGAATATCGAAGTTAGATTTGACATTTGAAGGCGATTACGCTATAGTTGTAAACAAAAAGAAATATTTAAAATTAAAAAAAAAAAAATTAAATCAATTTTATATTTCTTATTGACACATAATTCTCTGCCTATAACAAACACCCTCAAACAAGGTCTTTCACATTCGCGTTGTTGTATTGCGCCCTAATGGAAGCCCATAAACATGTTATCTATGTATGTCCCACGTCCAACAATGCCAGTCATCAGACGGACAATAATGCTGGCGGCAGATGTTGTTGCCTTGAATGGGGCGCATGTCATCTTAATTGATCTCGGCTAGGTCTTCAGTGGATTCCTGGGATCTAGCCATTAGTTTACGACCCTTTACAAACAGTCTGTCGATATATAGCGTTAGTTTTGCCTAGATTATACTTGTTCAGTATATCTGGGTGTTTGAATGAGAATTTCACTGCTTGTGTCTCCACGCTCTATATCTCTGACCACCCCACCCCCATCCCCTTAAATTAATTGAAATATGCATCTCAGAAACTAAATCAATTTTTATGAAGTGTTTCTTTGTTGTCATTTTCTTTTTTAAAAAAATTACATGTGTTAATAATATCATTCTGACTTGTGGTTTCATTTAGTTATAGATTATTCTGTATTTTCACTTCACCTGTTGCCCCTCCTCTGGCACCCCTTTTAATTATTATTATTATCATTTTTTTAAATACGACATCAGAACTCTGGTATCCCATTTGGAGTTTACTGAATTTTGTAATTTTATCCCCCCCCCCCTCTAAAAAAAATATGGTGTTATAAAATACTATACACGTTATTCACAATGGCCGGTAATGATGTAAAATATTAAACACGTTATTCACAATCTCCGGCTATGACCTCACTTTTCGCTTATAACTCGGCATGATTCTCTCGACCTTCTTTTGCTATTAGCCCACAATCCTCTGCTAAAATTTTGTAAAATTGAAGAGAGAAAAATCATCTCTAAATGTCATAATCACTTCTTCTACATTGGAAAATACTGTGCCTCTGCAGCCCCCCCCCCCCCCCCCCGCATTTACATTTCAAGCAAAGATCCCGAGTTTGAGTTTTCAATTTTGTTAGGGATCTCGCCGGTATCAGCCCTAATGTGGTTGAGTTTCAAGCCGCGAGGTTAGATGCATAAGATCGTTGTTTTTTTTAAAGTGGTTGATGGCAACACATCGCTACAATCGCTTTTACTGTGCACATAAGCCAGTCCCTCCCTATTCCTCTCTTTTTAAATTCTCATTTTCCTTGACTGTGGCCCCCCTGGAGCAAAGGCTCAGTGCCCGACTAGACAAGAAAGGTACATGAAACTACATATCTCTACAGCCTCGCCCATCTCTTGAAGCTGTTATTACTCCCTGTACGTGTAAGCTTTCACCCCCAGGCATGTGTGCCTATAAATGCAAGTATCAGGTCGCTCGTTACGTCAAACACGATTATGCGTCGCGCTCCTACATCTAAAAACAACAACAAAACATATGTCTCCTTATGATCTATGGATAAATCTGGTAGTTTGTTGATCCCCCTCCCCTACCCCAGGGAAATACGAGTAAGGAAGCTTAGAAATGAAATCGACGTAAATCCCTCATTATTGTTTTACCGCGGCAAGTTGGTGTCATCTGTTGAGGAAATAGACGGCTCACTACCACGTCCCTGCTGGTGGTACAAGAAAACCATGTCTTGATATGAAGGGGTTGGGAGGTATAGGCTGGTGGGGACATGGGAGGTAATGTAGTACTCGAGAGACTATTGCGTTACAAAGTGATTTTTAGATGAGTTGCCTGGAGCGTCTAAGGAAAGAAAAAAAAAGTACGCGCCAAAGTGTCCTAGACCCAAACCTATTACGTTTCTTAAAATTTAAATTATATATTCCCATCTTCATTTTAAAATATTTTAAAAATACTATACAATTTATTAATACAATTATATCGTTACTTGAAAAATATAAGCAGCAACTTAGCTTTGATTTCCTTATAATTTTCCTTATATTTCAATACATGCGAAATTCATTTTGCAAACATACAAATCCATCTTCTTCCCATCGGACATTCAAGCGTGTGATGGGTTTCCCAGACAAGCCAGGAAAACCAATCCACCAACATTCAAAACTCTAATAAAAATGCAAGACTAGACAGAAACCATGGGTAAGCGTTGGACGCAGTGATCTTATTTTTATTAGGGGCATCTGTAATGTATAAGATAATTGAAAAAATTCGATGGTCAAATAAACTGCTCTGTACCTTTTTCACTGTAATCAACAGATTCAAATTTCCCTAAAAGCTAGTAATGTAGCTAGGATGCTTTTCCCCATGTACGTTGTGCCATTTATTATATAGAAGCAACTGGCAACTGGTCAAATCAAAGCCACCCCCACCCCCAAACATTGCGGCCACGTAGCGCCATTACTCAAAAGCGATTTATCATTTTCGAGAGTAGCGCATGATACATGTTAAAACACTGTGTTTTCGCGTGTGCAGATCTGAGAGAGGTCATCACACCACCTGTAACATGTTTACTCCCAAGTTGTTTCAAAGGTCATCACAACACCTGTAACATGTTCACTCCCAAGTTGTTTCAAAGGTCATCACACTACCTGTAACATGTTTACTCCCAAATTGTTTCAAAGGTCATCACAACACCTGTAACATGTTCACTCCCAAGTTGTTTCAAAGGTCATCACACTACTACCTGTAACATGTTCACTCCCAAGTTGTTTCAAAGGTCATCACAACACCTGTAACATGTTCACTCCCAAGTTGTTTCAAAGGTCATCACACTACATGATACATGTAACATGTTCACTGCCAAGTTGTTTCAAAGGTCATCACACTACCTGTAACACGTTCACTCCCAAGTTGTTTCAAAGGTCATCACA
>MUZC01004404.1:1031439-1128819 GCA_002072015.1 Radix auricularia | reverse complement strand
TGTAACATGTTCACTCCCAAGTTGTTTCAAAGGTCATCACACTACCTGTAACATGTTCAATCCCAAGTTGTTTCAAAGGTCATCACACTACATGTAACATGTTCACTCCCAAGTTGTTTCAAAGGTCATCACAACACTTGTAACATGTTCACTCCCATGTTGTTTCAAAGGTCATCACAACACTTGTAACATGTTCACTCCCAAGTTGTTTCAAAGGTCATCACAACACTTGTAACATGTTCACTCCCAAGTTGTTTCAAAGGTCATCACACTACCTGTAACATGTTCACTCCCAAGTTATTTCAAAGGTCATCACACTACATGTAACATGTTCAATCCCAAGTTGTTTCCAAGTAACTTCCATCGCCCACTGAAGCTAGGCGCCTCAATTCTTCTGTTTTTGGATCGTTGGCCACAATGCGGGATAATTTATTTTTGGAGCGAAATCCTTAAATTTACTGATAGGATTTAAGAATCTCTTTAGCAATTATAATAACGCCATGTCAGTGATTACTAAAACATATCGCTATTTTTTCTGAAGGAAACTCCGGAAAATTGCAATACAAAAATTTCACGGGTGATCAATAAGGGCCGTGCGTCTGATTGCTTCCCTCACTCGGTTGGTTTTTTTACGATACGTTTATGAACCTCACTTGCGACAACTTAACATAAAGTAAAGTTCCCTACTGAGACTATGCTGGTCTACGGGGCAAGTGAGGCAGCGTTTACACGTTCTACAGTCACATTTACTTTACCCCAACCAATGTCATGTGCTCATTCGGAGCTGGGTGGACACAGGGTGCAATTAGATCAAGTCCCTGCCTTCTCAGAGATTCGCAACCGTATGCCAGCTCGACCACCGCGCCCCGTTACGGCGTAGCATAATCACTGCATACAAAGTTTGATATTGACATTGTCTAACTAGCTATTAAAAATCTTAAGATCAGATGGTATTTGAACAAACAATCATAATTGCTAGGGGCCTAGATTTGTTGACCTTAAACTAAGCTAAATAATGGCATTGTGGGTGTTATTAAGTATAGATTTATGAGATTCTTTCTTCCAAATAGTTTTTTTCCATAAATATATTACATGGCGTTTTGGAAAGCTTCAGGTAATCTCATTTTCACTGCATTTCCTCGCCTTTGTTTTGTCCTGAGGACATCGGGAGATGGCTTTGTCGTTAGACATCATCTGTTATCATTCTCCCTCAGTCTCGCTTTTCTCCTGTGGTCCCCTAGAGGATATGGGGACGCGGCATTGTCTCATATTGAGCAGTGGCTAGCCCAGCGGTTATCAAGCTTTAGATCCTGTTAGTGAAGTTGACCATCAGGACAGGCAGCATCTGTTCGAAGAAAATCGGTTAGAAAAGAGATTGAAAATATGTATACATGCATGTGAAAAATTCGGTTTATTTGCAGTATCATCTGAAATGGAGGTGAAATCATTATTTAAATGACTGATGTGTCGCGAAACCTTAGCGTCGTTCAGTGTGTCCTGATCTGTTGTCTAATCACATGGCTTTCATTACGTGAGTCTGACAGGGGATTGCATGACCACACAGTCGGGTCTCAGTTTGTCTGGATCAGTTTTCTATGTGGATGGCTTTCATTCCATGAGTCTGACTTGTGATATTATCTCCTCCACACTGTAGGGTTTCAGTATGTCGTCGGGATCTGTTGTCGAGTTTTAACGAATTTAAACAGTCCGTCCTTAAGTCTTGTCTACGCCATCGGTTTTTATTATATTTTCAACGCTACAATTTAACATTAATGAGGCAATTATTGTTAACAACGAACAATTAGAAGTTAGAATTAACTACGACTATTGTAAGGTGTATTCATGAATGTATTTTTGTTTAGGTAGTTCACTGATAAAGAAAACCAAAAGTACTTACTTATTGCTATATGTCTGTAGTATGAAAGTGCTGGCGTTGGGACAAGTAATGTTCAAATGTTGCCTGGGAAATCAGTTCAAAGCTAACTAGCAAATCACATCTGGCGTACTGGGACGTGGTGGTCGAGAGGTAGCGCTCTCGACTGTCATACCGATGGTCACGGGTTCTCGCGGCCTGAGGAGTCCCCGAGTCACCCAGCTCCGAATGGGTACCTAACTAGACAATAGTTAGGCGGCTGGGGTAATGCGTGGAACCCCTATAGCCGTGGCCTGTGACCGCTGCATCACTTGCCAACAGATCATCTCTCATGGTCTGTGGACGCAATTATCTTCTGCATAGAAGGAGCGTCTGTATATATCTAAGATAAGTTCAAGGGCTGTAGAGAGATATCGGTGAGTTAGTGGGGCAGGTGAATGATACCGCCGGTAATCCTAATGCCGTATGTAAGCTATGGAGCCCAATGAAGTACCATTGTAAGGATTTTTGTTAACTTGTTCTTTTTGTTAAGTATAATTAAATTAACCTATTAAACGATGACTCCATAACTAACGGATTGTTTTTAAAAGTCAGGTGGGTTAAGCTGATTTAACTTTGACTATGGGGCCGTCCATGAAGTATGTCTTTCTCTAAAGGGGGAGGGGGTTTAAGAATGTCTGACAGTTTGTGAAAGGGGGAGGGGGTGTAAAAAGTGTGATAGGGGGAGGNGGGGGGGGGGGGGTCCGAGGTTTTGAACAGCAGGCAGTTAAAAATTTTAAAAAATAGCGCGACGTACTTTATGGACGGCTGCTATGCTGTGATGTAGGGGCAGAGAATGGAAACTGAATGCATTTTTTGAGGATTTGGAGAGCACACAAGATGTCTCACTTAGAACTTCTCGCTATCGGCACAATTTTAGTGTGCTGATGATATTTGGTATTTCATATATTTCAATTTTAAGTTCAGCTGCCCCTTATTGGCAGTTATGCTTAGTCTTTTCTACCTTAGCCCCATCTTTAGTTTTTCTCCCTAGAAATAAATTAACTCCCAGTTCTTTGTTTGGTAATGATTTGACCTTTGAGCCACCCCACTTCATCTTGAGGGTAGGGCCATAGGCTGGCACTGATAGCTGTTCGCAATGGATGGATTGGTGGCTGAAGAGAGTTCTCCAGGAGATTAAAGTTCCATCTTAAAAGAAATTGAACCTCACCACCCCATACCCACTGTCTGGTAAAAAGTGAAAATTAATTATACACGTTGCTATTGTGTTAGTATTGTGGTTACTTTCTGGTTTCAAATGAAGCTGTTCCTGAGAATTGATCTACGCCAGGCTAGCATATCAGTTGTGTTATGTTTTTAGTATCAAGTATCTAATATTGCTTCGTGTCCTCGGATAAGGAAGCCGATCATGAGAAGTGCTCCACACCTGGCTGGTATATGTGCTATGTAGTTTATATTATGTCTCTAATATTATGTATATTGTCCCCAGACAATGAAGCTGGTCCTGAGAAGTGCTCCACGCCAGGCTGGTATATGTGCAGTGGTTCACAGGAGGAAACCAATGAAAAATCTGAGAAGAAACCGCCTTTGTGTGTGCAGCCGTCCTGGTTGTGTGATGGCGACAAGGACTGTTTGAATGGGGATGATGAACTCAATTGCAGTAAGTCCCAAACATATCTGCTTAATTCACTCCTATATATTGAAGAAGAGTTGCGATATTCTTGTCAGTTTGTCATCACATCATGGTCATCACATCGTCAGCCAAAGATATCCTCAAATTGAAATATTTAATTATGAGTTTTGACTAGGCATTATTAATGATAATAATTTTTTTGAATGTTTAAAAAAAAATTATTTTTTTTAATTTTTAAAAATTAAAAATTCATTTTCTCTCCCTTGAAATTTCATTCTTTAATTTTTTTTTCTTAAAAAAAAAAATAATAATACATAGAATTTTATGTTTGTTCTGTTGAATTATTGAATCAGCTCTGTTCGTGTCTATTTTCATATTTATGTAATTCATCTCAATACTGTCTTTGTGTCTACAGTGTTTAAACTTGTCATGAATAACTTATAATATAGAATAGGACTGGGATAAATTTTAAAAATAAAATACAAGATACTCAAACGGAATTGTTTGATTAATACTAATATGCTTAATTAAAAGACTAAAACACTAATAGGTTTTTTGGCTAATCCCTTCATTAGTACAACTGAATAAAAGTATAATTTATATAAAATTTACATTGTATAAGACATACAATACCATATAATATGTAAGTAAAGATTTTAAAAAAAAAACTGGATATGCTTACAGTTTTTTCCAGCACCTATCCTGAAGCTTTATTCTATTTAAAAATAATTTTTTTAAAAATAACAAGATGAACTAAATAAAAGATTTAAATATAAATGTTTGGTTGATGATGCCACCTTGATTTGCAGACAATGTTTGAGAATATGTGTACCGAATTCATCCCCTGACATGTGACAACAAATAAAAAATTTAATAAACATTTAAAGACTATTTTTTTGGGATAAAGTTTTAAAATATTAGAACGCAAGGTGCCTGCTAGTCTAGCATGGTTAGTGTTAGGCCTATCGAAGAAAGCATTTATTCATTCATTTATTTTAACCTACTATGTCACAGGCATCTCCCGGTGTGATAGTACTCAGTTTGAGTGTTCTGCTAGTTCCAAACTTCGCTGCATATCCATCTCCTGGCAGTGTGACGGAGAGAAAGACTGTGACCTTGGAGAAGACGAGGCCCCAGAGGAATGTAAGTCCAGCATAGCTTAGACTTACCATCACCCCAATGCTTTCTCTGGTAAAATTGTGTCGTTGGAGATTTATTTCTTTTGTCCCCAGGCTGCTATTTGTTATGACGTTTCGAGGTCTGAAAGAAATGGATGATTTGAAATGGCAGTTTACTAACGTTTGTTTATTTAGAGCATTTCTATACAAGAATCTAGCCATGTCATTGTATCGTGAGATCTAGAGTAATTAAAATAGAGCATTGGCTTGTGTTCGTGGTGTAACTAATTTAACAACTCTATGTCTTCAGTCGATCTCAAAACATGCATGATGCCCAAAGCTTTAAGATTAGTCTAGAACTGGCATAGACATGTTACTTTCTGTCAAGTGAAGAAAATTCATTTAACTAGTCTTAGAACCTACTCAATTTTAGGAATATAATTTTTATAAAGAGCAAGATTATTTGCCCGAGTTTCTGAAGAGAGTCAGTTATGTTTCTTAGAATTGATGTAATTTGATACAGAGAAAAGAATATTCAAGGAAACTTTGTCATAAATTCTATTATAAGTTATATATATTCTGCACCTAGCGCAAGGATCTTTAAATTTTAATATCTTTAAGTGTACAACACTGCATCAAGTTCTAACACAGATATAATTAAGGATTGAAGTATAGAATTTATGTAAGTTTTTCTCTTTCCAATAATTAGATTTAATTAAACATTTGCACAAAACTTAACGGATACATAAGAAAGTCAGGTATATTTTGTTTGACATCTAATTACAATTTCTATATTTATGTTTATTCTTGGAGACAGAGCACCAAACCATTCAGTTCCTGGACATTATTTTAATGGAATGATAATGAACTCTAATTTTTAAAACAGCAGCTTTGAGTGTGCATGTTTAAGAAAGGAAAATAAAAACCATACTAAACTGCAATTTGTGCATCAAGTATTATTGTAAAACTAATCTATTGTGATCTCATTCAAATACATTCTGGCTTTATCTGTAAACCAAATTTGTAAACATATTGTTCAAATATTTGACAATAATTTTCTAATCTTATTCCTCTATGCATAAAGAAGTATAGAAATGATGATGAATTATATGATGTTTATGTTGATGGCCATTTGCTATAATTTTGTTGTTTTCAGGGTTCTGTATGTTTTTTTCATTTACACCCCACAGAGGAAACTTTGGTTTTTCTATTCCACAATCTCCTTGGGTTTGGACCCAAGTGACTGCCAACACTAGTTTATTTAAACACTTTTTTTTTCTGATGTACCACTCTTGTTAAATCTTTGAGTCAATCATGAATGTTTACATAATAATTTTCGTCTTCTCAACTGACTTGCTGCCAGGCTCATCTGAGAGTGAGAAAAATTATAATTTAAAAGGAAGTGTTTTTGAGTTTTTACTGGTTGCACTGTACTTTATATCTAGATCACCAAATGGTTGGCAGGAGCACATTGTCTCATTTATTTTACAGCACTTTTTGTTTTGTTTAATGCAATTTTTGTTTTTCCAGCTGAATGTGGTGGACAGAGTAAAAAGCACATGTGTCCTTGCAGGTTATCACGTTAGTTTTGGTTTTAGTTTGGGTTGATTGTTTTATTATAATTTTTTTTTACATGTGTTTTTTGGGGGGAGAATCTTTCTCTTTCCCTGACTCCTTCAGCCCCGTTCACATGGTCCTCCACAATACCTAAGAGGAATCTCTAAGTCACAAAACACTTGGTATCCCATTAGAATAATTAAATTACAGTTAGAATATATACAAAGAAATACAAGACAGTTAGTAAAAAGCTTTTTCCTTTTATCAATCATAAAGTTTTGTGTACATTTCTCCTCAGGTTGGAGGAACTCAAAGAGAAGTAATGTCTGAAAGCTTTATCTTTAATTATGTCTTTCTCTCCATTTCTTCTCCAACATTTATGACTGCAGCCTGCCAAATATTAGCTATCAGTTTGAATATTTTAAAAAGCCTATGATATTAGTTTCATCTTAAATCATTTACTCTACAATTTCATTGGTTATGATCATCCCTATGAGACTGGAAAGCTTGTAAAGGGTTGTGTTGAAACTCACATCTCATGGCACATTATAACATAGGGTTATATCTACTTTGAGGTTTCATTGGTTAAAAGCAGTCTGGAGTCTAGACTTTTAAATATAACGGCAAGATCTATCATCTTCTAATCCAAAGCTCTCTTCAAAGAAGATTCCTGTATGAATCAATTAAATATTCCCTATATTAATACATTAGTTACCCTTGTGGATTAACATTATTCTGGAATTGTTTATTTAGCGATAATATGAAAGATATTAAATATTAAAAGCCTTCATCTGGGGATAAATTAAGAAATTGAAACCTTATGTTTTGAAGACATTTCTAAAAAATAATCATAAGCTGCTAAAATAAAAATGTGCCCCTCACATTTAGTAGGATCTCTCTAGACTTCCTAATAAAAGTTACTTGGCAAATAACCTTCCAGGTGTGACTCTTAGGCTCTATTATTGACAATTCTACAAAAAATAGACCAAGCCGACAACTGATTAGCTAGCCTCTGTAATTTTAATACAGAAGCCACTCTATGTGTGGGCCAAAATAATCATGGGCAGTTTTATATGTCATTCATAATTTCTACACATGACATGAATCAATGGGAAGGTAGCTTTTTCTATCAAGTAATAATCTTTAACTACATGTTTTTAGCACAGTAGCTTTTTTTTTTTACCCTCAACAACCAGTTTAATTTTGTAGTTGCTGAAAGGTTATAATAAACTAAAGGCATACATTAATTTATTTCTTCATTTGTTACTGCTGGAACCCAAGTCATTGTTGTTTTTCATTTCATTCAAGTCATATTTAACTATTAAGTTTTCCCTCCCTATAATTTCCTTCACACATTCCTTCTTCTTTGCTGCTTAGGTCGGACAAAAACTAAAAAAGGAACGTGGTCTCGAGGTCTGTATTCCACACATCACAAACTACCTCAAATAATTTAACCTGTTTATTCTTTTCCACCAATATATACCCCACATAATATTAGTAATAATAATTATAATAATAATGATCTGCTTTTCATAGTACAGTTAGTCTTCACCTTCCTGTCTCCCCCACCCCTTACCCCCAACATGCTATTTGCTATGTTGCCTTCATTTATGTAAATTACTATAAACATTTGTAAAAAAATAATTATAAAATGCTTTATTTAAAAATCTACTAATACATTTTATTTTGATAATCTGTAAGAAAATTCTGTTAAAAAAAAAAATTCCTTAATTTTAGAGACCTGTATTGTTTTTAATATTTTTTTTCAAAGTTAACACTGTAGTATTTATGAATTTAAAATTAATTAATAAATCCAATATTGATAAGTAGACATCACTTTTACTTATTTTATCTTTAGTCCATTAACATAGCTCACACAATGCTTTCACTCATAGACCAGTTATTTAATTTACTGATATAATGTACTAGGGATAGTTGGACATAGTTATGTAAATTGCATGATGATTATATACATATTTATACGTTTACTTTTTTATTGTTTGTACTTGAGTAGAATCAAACTATGAAACCTAGTACGTGTAACTCAATATCAGTAATAAACGATGCCATTTCCCCAAATTCATCTTTTGGGAAAATACTAAAAGATTTTAGTATTGAAATGGTTATAAAGAAGATGGTTTCTCTATTATAAATGACATATAACCTCAAAAAATAAATTTAAAACAAGTAGTCAGAGATAATATACATTTTAAGTGTAAAAAATATAAATATCTATTACTGTGTATAATCTTTTACTCTAGCATTTTATAGATGTGTATTTTTTTAAAAACTGAACAATTAGCCCATGCCTCCCCTTGTCATTTTATATATCAAAGAACAATTTCTTATCTATCTTACCTCTATATCTCTTCAACCCAGTTCATATTGATTTTTAAGCTGTTATTTATTTACAAGTTAGCTTTAAGACTAGTATGACCAAGTGAGAACTGTGGCATTTATTTACAGTTTAAATAAAATTAAAATGTAATTTGTTTATAGATCTGATTAAAGAAGAAATTTCTGTGAAAATAATTAAATATTAAAAAAAAAATACAGAACATATTATCTTTTTGACTTTAAACGATTTGAAATGGCTTTAGCATAAACAGCCTATTATCTTCAGCGGACCGTACTAAAGACGAAACAATGGATAATTAAGAACTTAATTGTTCAGAATTTCATAGTTAGACATTTAAGTGTGAATAATATTGGGATTTATTAAAATATGTGTTTCAGTTTTTATTTGAAATTACCTCTTCTTGTTTGTTGGTTTTTTTTGTTGAAAAAGGTATCTAGCAAAAAATGTTAATTGAAATGGGCTGTCTTTTCTTATCAAAGCCAACAACATCATGTACCCTTATTTCTTTACCCTCGTCAGACTTGAACACATTTCTTCATACATTATCATTCAGAATTTTGAAACAAATTAAATGTGTATAGAGATTTTCTTACTTTAACCTGTGCGACTTTGACTTGAAACTAGACTGAAATGTACAGGATAGTGGATATTCAATTGGGCATTCAATTTTATGACGAATCTTTCCATAGTCTGCATAAACCTACTTTTGAAAAGTTATCATAATAGCCATATCATTGTTGGATATTTATAGGGAAGAAAGGAAAGAATCACTAATGTTATTTAAATAACTTTTCCCACTTGTTTGGTCATCATGAAACCAGTGCCTACTCTTTTAGCTGTACAGTGTCTCTATACTTGAATCCATACTTTTTCATAATAATGATATGAAGCTAAACTTAGAAGCTCAACTCAACATTTATTGGGACTAGTTTGTTTGAAAATATGTTTTCTGCCTGGGTCCAATAATATTAAAATAGAAATTCAGGCCAAAATTCATTGATCAGCCAAAAGTTATTGATCAAACAAAAGTTATTTTCTTTAAAACTGAGTAAGATCCCCTGATCTGGTGTTGTGATGTTAATTTTAATATTATTCACTTGACTAGTTTGTTATAAGAGTAAGCATGAATCTTTTTTCTAAATTTTAGACATGTTTTTTTATCTGATGGGTTGTTGTTTTATTGTTTAGGCCACTTGTACAAGGAAGGTAACTGAACCAAATAACATACTTGTCTACATTTGGAATGAGTCATTCTGATCTGTCTCATATTTGTTTATTATTTGGATGATGTTTGTATTCTCCAGCTTCTGTCTATATTTTTGTGGGATTGATCTGAGAGAAAATATGAGTTTAACATTTAAAAAAAAAATTTGATTCCTCAGTTGTATTTCTTTGGTAAACATCATTAACTGTAGCATGGTGGTCCGGATGGACTAAACTTACTTTCTTTCTGTTACCAATAGAAATTACATTAATACTCTCATAAACACTGATTGACTACTACTGACATATCAATTGAAAATAATGCATTTAAAAAAATGTTTATTCAAATGTTATTGCTGTGATGAAGGCAATGCTGGTGCATCTTGAAGTGTGGTGTAAACATATTTTTATTATTGTGCCTGCCTTGCTCCTGTCTGTATGGGCTGGATTTATGTATGTTTTTAATTCAAAGCAAAAGTATGCCGCTTTGTTTAGGAATGGGCATGCTGCTAAAGCATGCTGAATTAATAGCAATGTACATTTATTAGATAAAACAGTTAAAGGCTTGTTTAAGTTAAGAACCATAACTCTTAGGTATCAGGAGACTATCTAGTCTTCACATTAACACCCCCCCCCCCCACCACCACCACAACCTTTATTTTCTGTTGACTTGTTTGCTGTTGGTTTCAGTATGTGAAACATGTACTTAAAAATGTGTTTTTTGTTTTAACTAAGTGGTTAAGGGAGTAACACAAGACTGAAACTATTAATTTTGTCTCCTCCCCCCAATCACAAATTAATAGACATGAATATAGATTTTAAAACATCTAAAACATTTCAAAAAGGAAATACTAAATTTTCTTTACATTTCAAAAAGGAAAAAATAAAAAATTGGCTTGAGTTTATTATTTGTCTAATTATGATTTTTAAAATTATGTTTGCATTAAAAAATAAATTAATTAATCACACAACTTTTTGGTTAGAACAAATACTGATTTCTATTTCTGGTAATGGAAAATGAATGCTCTATAGCATGCTATCATATTTATTCACTGTAGGATTGCACTCTAACAACAAACATATCACTTTTGTGTATATTCTAACCTTTTAAATTTATATATATATGTTTATTTAAAAATCTAGCATTTGAATGACACATTTTAATGTATTTTCCCCCCTTGTTCTATTGCTTACCCGAGGGTTTATTTATGGTGTGCTCTACATTCTGGAGTTAAACATATATATGTCAAAATCACTTTTTAGCTAGCAGTAAGCTGTTGGATAAATGCTTATTAAAACAAAAAGCCTAGGTAGTAATGAGATAAAAATATTGAGGCAGAGAAAACTCTTTTTTGACTGGTTTCATCCTACTCTTGTCTACCCCCACACAACTAATGCTTAGTTAGAGCTTTCTGAGTAACAGCTTCAACTAACTGCAATCATTCCATTCTCCCTATTTAAAGGGAATCAGTAGGCTATAATTAGCTTAAAGTATTTGCAAGCTTCCATCTTTAAAGAGAACTGGGTTCTTTTGTAATCAGAAATTAACATTAACACTCATTAAGGTAAATCATATCTTAGAGGATTTGTTTGAACATGTCAAAACTATTACTTAAATTTAAATTCAAATTATAATGTGCACAATTAAAATTAATGATGCATTTGTTTAAAAAAAAACAATAATAACTCAACTACAGAAGATTCAGTTGGTTTACTGTTATATTTATGACTGGAAGGGCAATGTAAAATCCTAGCTACCATTGATTGGGTCAGCCAACAATGTGATGCCACATTACACATTGTCTCTTTCTCTCAAACCTCCAAAGGTAACATTGTGGACACCTTTAAGTGTCCCAACAGCTTCCGATGTCCAAAGACACAGAGGTGTATCAGCATGGAACAAGTCTGTGATGGTATTGTGGACTGTTTGTCTGACGAGGATGCTGATGAGGGACCACACTGTAGTAAGAACTCTATGTGTAATTTTGTAGAGCTCCTCAAGCGTAGGGCACATGATTTAAGGGAAGAACTTAAGTTTACTCAATCAATAACATCATGGATTTTGTTGGTTGCATGGTGGTCAATTGGCATACACACTGCGCTGGTGTACCGATGGTCACAGGTTGAAATCTCCATGAAGCCAGGGATTTGTTCCCGTAGCCAAGGAGGTCCCTGAGTCCACCCATCACCAAATGGGTACTTAACGCTGGTTAGGGAATCAAAGGTGGCTGGGAATAGTGTGAAACTATCCTAGCTGTGGCCTGTGAATGCTGTGTCACTTGCTAACATACTGGCATAGTCTGTGTACACAATAATATTTTATATAGAAGGAACATATGTGTAGATAAGATAAGACAGGTTGAAACATACAACTACACAAATTATTGGTAGAGTTTTTTCATAGCCCTCTAGAAATATATGTTTATATATTATATGTGAATTGAGCAATGTTCCCTCTAAGGTTCATTATTCAGTGTGGAAAATGATAAACTCGTGTCCAAAGTTGCATACCATCCATTTTGTTTCAAAATTTTACATCCAAGGTAACATATTATTTATCCATAACAAAATTTGAAGCAAAGTAATCAAAACTGTCACACGACATCGTTCAGATATCTGCACAGCCACACATCAGAAGGAAACATTGGTAGTGATCAGTTTTATTGAGAAAAAATCTTTATGCTAAAATATGATTTGGCTATTAAAGTACTATAAATGTGATTATTGCGATTATGGTTGTGTTGAAAATTTTTATTGTATCCTAGCTACCAACGGGAATATTTAAGTTATTATGTATTGTGTCAATTTCTTCTTGCAGGAAACAGAGCCTGCAAATCTAAGAAATGCCCAGAAAAATGTAAAGAAACCATTCAAGGCCCTCGGTGTTATTGCGGTGAAGGAAAGGAATTCAACAACACCCATTGTACTGGTAAATCTGAAATAGACGATCGCTTTAACTCTGTATGGATCACTAATTCCGAGATAACTGCAAATGTCTCACTGTGTCTTTAAGCATGGAATGAGACATTTTTCATCATTTACCTGCTGCTATTTAACTGTGACTGTTTCTTTCTTTCTATATAAAAAAACCCCATCAGATTTAAATGAATGCAACTACTCTGGGTTCTGTGATCAGAAGTGTGAAAACACTGATGGTGGCTACAAGTGTTCTTGTGTGGCAGGGTATGAGCTGGTGGACAAAGGTTCATGTCGGGTTGCAGGTGAGTTTGTCATCACAGCATGTTTACCAGTCATTTCAGTGGGCACACATGTAGGTCATCTTAAATATCTTCAAAATATTTTGACTTTGACAAAGACATTATTTTTTTCTAGACCGAAAAAAGATTTTTATATTATTTTAAGAAAAAGATAGGACCCTTAAAAAGAATGGAAACTGACTTAGGAGCAAGGAGGGTGAATCACCAAAACCTCAGAAGAAAACCGCCCAAGGGTAGACCTATGCTTAGATGGATAGAGTATGTAGAGAAAGATCTACAGCAACAGGGCATCCAATCTTGGAGAGAAAGACTTTGGTTAGGCCTGAGTGGAAGGAAGAAGTGAGGCAGGCCAAAGCCCAGCATGTGTTATAGTACCACAGGAATGGGATGGATTAAGAAAAAGATAAACATTTTATATTGAGGACTTGAGTTTTATAGGCACTCATCTAACAAGCTTTCAGCAATTTACCTTTAGTTTATCCATCTTTCCCCACAGCAAATTCCCCAAGTCCAAGATTTGCTCTTGCAAATTTCTTCAACGTGCAGATGCTCAACTTGACATCAGAGGACAGTCTGGCTGTCAGCAACTATGAAGTGGGGGGCTCACAGATTACAACACTGGATGTGGACGTCAGAAACAACACCGTCTGCTGGGTGAGGATATTTACAACACAGCTAGGGTCCACAACTTGCAAGCCCACACAATTGGGCTTACCCAACATGTCCTAAAATATAGAAAAATTTAGGCAGATCTTTAATGGCCTCCTGTATGAATTTAACCACTTAGAGTTTATGATTGTGTGATTATTTTGAATTGTCTCCCATAGGTAATTTAACAATCCATTCACAGAATTGTTATTGTACTTTATCTGGCTATAAGTCACTTCTAATAGAGTTAAATTAACTAAAGTGAAAATCATTGGCAAATCATGTCAGTGTGATATTATTTAATTTAAATATTTTTAAAAAATTACAATTTAGTCCATGGATGTATCAAAGTTTATCACACCTCATGTATAATACTATAAAAGGGGATAATGCAGTCAATTTAGATAGTAGACAGTTGCCTGTTTTGTTGAGTCCCATTTTTTCAGTTTTGTCATCACCTTGTTTGACTTATTTCTTTTCAACTTGTGATCCCAACCTGCTTTCATTCACTTTTTGGCCTGCCATTTGTTTCACCAACTTATGCACCAAAATGCTCATAAAATCAAATGTTTATGATTAAATTTATTCCATGAGAGATTGTCCATTAAAGGATCTATGAGAAAAGGGAGGGGCAGTACATCACTAGTTGTTTGTGGATGCATTACCCAAACCAGTAATCTATGGTTCACAATGGCTGTACCTCAACTGAATAAAGTAATTTTAACAAAATATGTGATTTTCAAGTTCCTCAAAGCAAACATTTATTATTATATTTGTACAGATCACCCATGACCTCATAACAGATGTGGCCCATCTAACCTGTGGCAGCCTTTCTGAAATCTATCCAACATGGGAGGTCAAGACACAGTACTCTCTGAAAAGTAAGCCCCGCCATATTGTAATTCAAATATTTTACCCACCTCATTGGCATAATGAGGGACACAAAATTCCAAAATATTTAAAATTTCTCTTAGATTTGTCTAAATAATTTATTGTTACGATTTGTTTCACTTTGGATATTTTATGTCTTTAAAAACAATAACATATATCAGGTGTTGCCAGACCTGTAGTAACTGAGAAAAATTTTTGAGTTAAAAATATTGAAAACTGCATTGAAGCACTTTGGGTCACAAGCAATATTCAAAGCTATGGCATAACTTCCCTCAGTTGAAGTGACACCTTCTTTGCTGTCAGCAGAAACAATTGTCTGCTAAAGTCACAATCCAGACTTGAACTCAGCAACTTTGCTTTTTCTTATATTGCTTTTTATTAATTCAGATCAAACCAAAGTTATTTTAAACCCTTTGTTTCAATCAAGATTTATTTTAAACTTTCATTAATTGTTTTAAAAAGTTTTAATTTCATAAATTGTTAAGGGTGCTGCTATGTGAACAGAGAAGGAGACACATGTGGCTGGCGAGCTGCGGTTTGGACACCGTTGATCTATATTTTTAAAAAAAAAAGAAAGAAAAAAAAAGAAAATATTATTATGTTTTTAGAAAGATTAAAAAATACTTGTAAGTGGTTTTGCAGAAAACACTAAATTGGGTAAAACAACAATTTATGATCAAAATTTCCAGGTGTCAAGACTCTTGCGAAGGACTGGTTGTCAGGAAATTGGTATTTTGCTGACGAGTTTAAAGAGATAATATTTTTCTGTACATCTGATGGAAGCTATTGTCAGATTGTCCTTTCTTCAGGGATCAAGAGGCCAAAAAGTCTGGCTATTGATGCAACCAAAGGGTAGAGTTTGTTTTCATGTATTCAATGGGTGACTTCTCTATGAATGAATGAATGCTTTCTACTGTAGGACTAATTCTATCCATGCTAGACTAATTATACATTGTTAAGCTTAAAAATATCTTTGCTTGGTTTGGTACAAAACGTTTTTTTTTTTTTTTTAAATTCATTATTATTTTTCCATTGTTACAATTTAGACTTCTACATTGTATTTCTAGTTGTGGTTAATTGCTTTACTGAGGGAATATTTTTGTATTATGTCTTAAGTTATGCAGTGGCATAGCTAGGAATTTGTAGGGGTTTGGGGTCCTGGGGGGCTTAACCTCTTTGGGTGCCCCAACAAATATGGCGGTAGCGTAATATTTAATGTAAAAAAAAATTTGGACACTAATTTGGGGGCCCCCCTCAAATGGGGTCTGAGGGGGCTTTTGAATTTTGTCCCCCCTTCCCCCTCCCATATCTACGCCGCTAAAGTTATGGCTTGCCTCACCTTTATGAAATATCTATTGTCATTATCAATGGTACTACAGCCATTGAGGAGTGGGGAGGGTGGGTGATGATTTACAGGACTAAACACAAACCATAGAAATACGTAGGACACAATAATCTTCTGTACAGAAGGAGCGTCTGTAACATATAAGATAAGATTTGCTCCTCCACATCCTTCTATCCAGACACACAAGTGACTTTTCATCTTCTTATTCATTGTTATGCCTGTCACTATCATTATCAATTAAACTATTTTTACCTGTAGATATCTGTTCTATTCTGACTGGTCATCAAATGATCTTGCTCATGTGGGACGCATTGACCTGGATGGCTCCAATCCACTCAAGTTGGCCAGTATGAAGATTGTCCATCCAAATGGACTTACTGTGGACATAGCCAACAGTCAACTGTACTGGGGGGACTCATTCCTTGATGTGATTGAGAGAGTAGACTACAACGGTCGTAACAGAGTTGTTGTTGCCAAGGGTATCGATGTGAGTGGTAACTGCCTTAACACTGTCACTTTGAATGAATGGTTGGTTATTGAAATACTTTGATATGTTAAATGTGCTGATTGTAGTGCTTGTATAATAGTCCTTAGAAACAAAGTGCTGTGTTGTTGCCAAGGGGAAGTGTCTTAGGCTAAACAAAGTGTACATGATTGTGTTTTAATGAAACTCAACTCAGAACTTTATTAAGCAAAATGCTTTTGTTAAACTAAAAAAAACACCTCCCGTCCTCTTCGTCTTAGCTACTTTCATTCTGTCCCTCATAGTTAGAACCAAAAGAAACAAAAATTCAGTACTGTCACTAAGGGAGGAAAGTTATATAAATGATATCTCTGCTCAAGAAACACTGCAGATTTCTTGATTAAAATATTCTTGTTGAACAATGTTTCTTTAATTGACATTTTTTAATTTAGAGATATTCAAATTTTAAAGTTTAAAACATAAGTCATTTTTTAACCAAGNCCCCCCCCCCCCCCCCCAATCTTCATATCTTTATTTGCTTAATATAATTAATGTGCACATTGCAATAAAAACTGTTTCTTTTTCTTTTTAATCATCGAAAGAATTTTACTTAAATTAAATTACTCTACATTCTCAGATGCATAAACAATATGTTAAAAATATTTCAATGTCACAATGAGGTACATCCTGAGTTGCTTTCATACATCAGGTGTTCCATGTGTTTGGCATGGCCATACTGCAGAACCACCTCTATGTGGTCAACCATCTAAACAACACTATAGTGAGAATCCACCGCTACAATAGCACAGTGCCCAACAAGATCATGCTGAGGGCGTCCAGGAAGCCTGGCGCCATTAAACTCTTTCACCCAGTAGCCCAACCATTAGGTAATTAAATTCTTTTGGTGTTTTTCCCAGCATACTTATGTTTCATTTTACCAAACACATGTTAAGTTAACTTTTAATGGTTTGATTAACTAGTTAGCAGAGGTATTACTAGGGTTGGTGTCACCCAGTGCGGTAGCTCATGGTGTCAACTACTCATGACTTACCCCATAGACCTCTTCCCAGTCTCCCAGTGCCAATGATTGGGAACATACAGAATTTGTCATTTTGTTGTCCTTCCTGGTGATGATGTCACCTAGTGCGGTCCGCACCTCCCTTGTGAACTTCTGCCTTGTCTATAATGTTTTATCAGGTTATTTTTGTCCTTTAATCATCTTTTTCCCCATTTGAAATAGTAAAAAATTGTATTGTATCTTTCCCCATCCACAGAGAACTTGGATGTGTGTTCATGGGCAAAATGTGATCAGCTCTGTGTGCTTGTACCCAACACAGTCAATGACTCGGTGAAAGCAAGTTGTCTTTGTAAACTTGGCTTTAAACAAGGGCCTGATGGAAAGTGTCAAAGTAAGTCTGCTGGGCTGCTCTACAGGTTTATTTTCACATATTTGAATTAAGGGAATAGCTTCAACAACTAACTAACTAGGTGGCCATATGAGAGAGAGATGTGGCTTTATGAGAGAGAGATGTGGCCAGACTGCTCGCAATCTGTGGGTGATCAACTAATGAAAACATTGTCAATCTCAAGTCTTTTGGCTACTTATAGTATGTCAGTTACATCTAATTAAATTGAAATTTATAGAAGCTTTTAGATGAGCTTTTTTTTTTAATGGGGTGGGGGGGGCAAGAGAGAGATCAAATACAATGTTGATAAATCAATATTATTATTTTTTTTGAATTTGAAAAATTGAAGTTTGAAAGTTTGAAGAGATATTGAGATAAATTTTTTTATTCTTTAGTTCTGATCTGAATAAGAATAAATTCAACTTGTTGAATAATTTTTATTTCCTTGTGATTGAATCAATTTGAACTCACATAACTTCTGAGTCAATCATGTCATATATATATAAAGGGGGTATGAATTCTTGTCGTGATTTATTCTTATTTTAGAGCAAGATGCCTCCAAGTTTATTCTTCTGACCAATGGGCAGCAAGGAATGATTCATTTCATGTCCACCAACTCAAATGAGGCTCAGCTTGACCTCTATCCTCCTATAGCCAACCTGGGTCGACCAACTTGTGTTGACTTTGACTACCTGGAGGGCTACATTTATTTCTTTGACGTGTCCTCTCATGCTCTGAAGCGGAGGAAGTTTGATTCTGATTCAGAGCCAGAAGCCGTGGTTTCGCAAGGTACAGTTCTGTGTTGACACTTTCCATCGAAGAGCAATTTGTCTTATTTTTTTATAAGAATTAATTTATCGACACTGGTTTTAGAAGAGAAGTAATTTCAGACAGATTTTTTAAGTAAGTGTGACTATCTGGGTAATATATTTTTTAAACATTGTAACTTGATTGTAACTTTTAATCTTTGACATAATTTTAGCCTTGACTCATCTAATTCATGGAAACAAATAGTACATGAAAAATCCACAGACTTCTAATGTAAGCACCATAGACAACTCAACCAAAGTGGTAGAATATTGTATAGTGGCAGTAGACCTTTGCTAGAGTGGATTATACACAGTTCTTTGTCCATGTCTAGGCGTCAACTGTGATGGATTGGCTGTGGATTGGAATGGGCGGAATGTTTACTGTTCAGACAGTGGGCGCAATAAGATTGTTGCCATCAGCCTGCGTAACTTCAGCCACATCTACTCTGTCATCGACTCTGATAAACTCAAGGAGGTCATCAACCCAAAAGCTCTGGCCATTGATGCTAAGAATGGGTAAGATTTTTAACACATCATTTGCAACAATTCCTGTGTATCCATTTTGGCTATTAGCCCTGACCAATGTTCATTTCAAGCTGCGTAGATGTGTAACAGACGCAGCGCATCAGTTTAGAATTACCACACAGCAAATTTTGATAAGGATAATTTAATATCTGTGTTTGTGGGTTAAAATTTAAAAAAAAAAAAAGAAGCTGTGCAACTTTGCACGTGAATTTTTTTACTTTGTATTTGGACAACCAAAACTCAGGCCCTTACTCTCATCTCCACAAAGGTTCTAACTGTACCTATGATTTTATGTGTGAAAGTTTGGCTGGTAACATTTTAGATAAAAAGGATTTCTCCTCTTACAGCCATCACTGAAGGTTGTGTGAGCATCAGAGCTTATTTTTGTAGTGTTTAAAAACTTAGGAATTTCAACCCTTTTAGGACTTGAGGAAAATCTCTGGCGCATATGCAGTCACCAGTTTTTATCATCAAACTTTATTTGGTGATATGTTTTTGAAGACAGCAATGCAGTCTATCTTAACATTAAAATTGTTTGACAGAAAACTGTTCTGGACTGACTGGGTCATTTCGCCCGGAGCAGGTAACGCCAGCATCAACTGGGTGTACATGGATGGCAGCAACTGGACAAGGATACAACACAAAGAGATCCAGTGGCCCAATGGCCTAGTGCTTGACCCCAACACAGACAAGCTGTATTGGACTGATGCCTACTACGACAGAATCGAGTCAATGTCTACTGATGGAACTAACAGACAGGTATCCTGACAACATTGGTTATTTACATAATTTTCTTTATTGGTAAATTTGCAATGATTCCCAGTTTAAGCCTTCCGAGATGAGACATTTACATATTTATAGATGGCGTTATTGATTAACTACGTTTCTCAACTTTTTACTTATGGACAAAAATAAAGAGCCAGAAATATCTTATCTTTCTTATTTCAGATCATACTGAACTTTACAAATAACTTGCATCCATTTGGTATCACTAAAAACGGGAACAAACTCTTCTGGGCAGAGTCCATGAATGGCAGCCTCATGGTAATGGACTTGACTACAAGGAAAGTGACAACTCATCGCAACAGCAGTGCTCCAGTGTTTGATGTCAAGTTGTTCACTGGTGATTCTCAGCCTAATGGTGAGTTTTTTTAGGTATACAGTTGTAGTATTGCCTCCAGCATATATGAGATACAATGTTTACTCTCAGTAATGAGTGGAAATATTTACTCTTATCGACAGCAATTATCATAGAGACAAATTATAGTTAGCAATCATCAGCTGAAATATTGTTATTCATCAATGGTAGATCTAGATTTTTTTAACTTGTTTTCAGCAAGCCATCCATGTTCAATAAATAATGGAGGGTGTAGTGACTTGTGCCTTCTGACACCTGGTGGTGGGGCTGTGTGCAAGTGTGCTGATGGTAGAAACTCCACAAACAATGGTGTTGTCTGTACAGGTAAGTTGTCACCTGGTGGTGGGGCTGTGTGCTGATGGTAGAAACTCCACAAACAATGGTGTTGTCTGTACAGGTAAGTTGTCACCTGGTGGTGGGGCTGTGTGCTGATGGTAGAAACTCCACAAACAATGGTGTTGTCTGTACAGGTAAGTTGTCACCTGGTGGTGGGGCTGTGTGCTGATGAACTGTAATGTAAAATAACATGCTTCTGATCACTTTTTTCCCCACCATGCATATGAAATTTGACAAGAGCACCAATGACTTATTTTCAAAATTAGTTTTAAAATTACAAGAAGAAACCACCTATCTGATGTCTATGATCAGTTTCATGCTACATTATAAAGAAAATGAATTTGATTTATGTACTACATCTGAGACCATATGTCTTTTTACAACAGGCAACATAGCTCCCAGGAAGTGTCAGGGGCTGCTGGAGTTTGAATGTGCCAATGGGGAGTGCATACACAGCACAAGGACCTGTGATGGGAAGTTTGATTGTGCTGACAAGTCTGATGAGGACATGAGTCCTGGTGGTGTTTGTGGTAAGACAAGTTTCTCTATTTGTCAACTCCCAGAAGAGTTTTAAAAAATATTTTCCAAACCCATTTGAGTTCATACCACCCACTCTTAAAAGTTATGTAACTTTTGGATAAAATCACTTTCAATAAAAGCATTTTTTATTCATTAAAGCAAGTGAGTTTCCATTTTAAAAAAAAACACTTTAAAATCCAATGATCTTATTATGAAAACTAAAATGGAAAGTAAATAAATCTTATGTAATTCTAGTGCTCCCATATTCTCATAAAAAAAGCAATGACATAACTTGTGCAACAATCTTATCATGAAAGCAACTACTGTGTAAAAAAATCTGGTTTATGAGCCGGAGTGTTCATGTAAAAAATTTGTTTGGATATCCAGGATATAGTCATAAATCTTTGGCTATATAAACTATTGTCAACACCAACAACTTTGATCATTCAATGATTGCATTACATGTGGTGTTACCATGCTGGTTATTTCAGTGAACCACACCTGCCATGATGAAGGAATGTTTAAATGTAATACGTCCACATGTCTGTACATGCAGTTTAAATGTGATGGAGAGGTGGACTGTGTTTATGGGGAGGATGAGGAGAACTGCGATGGTGAGTAAAATCAGCACATGTTTGGCTTCTCTTTATGATGATAAATAGATGAATAAATGCTTTCTCTTTAACACTAATGCATGATGTTGCCCTTTGATGTTAAGAACTCTATCAAATAAAAAAAAGTCTTCAAATTTTTCTTAAATTTTTATTTGCTATCACAATTTTTCAAAAATTTTAGAAGACTGTTCCACAATTTTGGTGCTGCTGATAAAAAGGCCAGCCTCATTATTTACTGAATCTTTATAAATTTAAAAAAAAATAAATTTTGGAGGTTTTTTGGTTTTTATTGGTTGATGTACAAAATATAATACAATAAATTAATAAAACAACTATTCTTTAAAAAAAAATATGTAGCAAAACTAATGAAAAAAATCATTGTTGTTTCACAGACCACTCTTGTATGGCTGATCACTTCCAGTGTGTAGTAAGCAAGCAATGTGTTCCTCTGACCTGGAAGTGTGATGGAGAGAAGGACTGCATGGATGGCTCTGATGAAGAGGATGTCCAGTGCTGCACAAAAGGGCATTGTGGTGAGTTATGTATTGAGCATCCCACTTTGATCATTCATTGTTGGTTGGTTTTCTTTTAAAACTCTTTTTGATAATTATAAATAATTTGTGTACAAATTAGGAAACAAGTTTATTCAAGACTAAACCTGGATAAAAATCTTTTTCATATGAAGAATTATTAGTTTATATATATTTTAAGAAGAGGTAATGTGGACAATGTAATACCATTGCAAGAATAAAAATCCTACAAAAGTTACCCAGATAGCATGCACATTTTTGTTCAATATAAGTATATGATAAACTTCTTTTTTTTTTTTAAACTGAAGTTCTTAAAAAGTACCATCATTATTTTAGAGTAATCAAACCAACTTAAATATGCACAAGTAAATCACTTTTCATTTTATGTCTCTTAAAAAATGTTTAAAAAGATTTATTACAAATAAAATAATATTATATATGAATGTAGGATTTAATGTACTGGATATAATAGCATTTTTAAATATAATAAATCTACTTAGTTAACTGCTTAGCCTAAAAAAGTAAAAGAATGGGGGTGAAAATTACAATGTCAATATATCTCAGGTTCAGAAAAGTATGCTGTAGTGTGCCTAGTTTGTTGTGTCCTCAGGGATGTTAGTAAATGTTTCTTAAAAATTGATTAGAACAAGATGGTGGGGAATTGAGGGACTGGTTATGGGGGTGACATTTAAAGATCAATACCTACAACTACAAGCCTGATAATTGAAAATAAGATTGGTAGAGATTTAAATTTGAAATAAATCACCATATAATTTGTTTAATGACTTCATGTTCAGTTTGAGAATTGCTACTCTAGATACAAAACTGCTGTGCAACATTTAAAAAAACAAACAATGATCATCCAATTCATTTATGTTGAATATTCTTTAACTATTAACTTTTCTTTCAATTTATTTACTCAGTTTTACAATTTGTCTAATTATGTTGTCTGTTTTTAAAAAAAGGATGTGAAAAAAATTTGTTTGCCTTTCATTGAATAAAAATTTCACAAAATTTTTGCTATGTTGTATGTTAATTTTCTAAAGTTGAAAAATTTATATCTAAGGAGTGTCAAAATTAGACTTCGTAGTAGTAGATAGTATGTAGTTCAAAATACTGTACATTTTTCCTTATGTTATAAATGGCAAGATATCCTAGTTTCTCATCTATTTAATTAATTACCCATTGTATTACATTAATTGATGAGCTTCTTCTTCATTTACAGGTAAAGTGACATGTAAGCCAGAAGAATTTGCCTGTAATGATGGTCGCTGTATTCGATATGAATTCAGATGTGACAATGAATACGACTGTATGGATAACTCAGATGAGGTAAATGGTAGATAAAAAGTTTATGTTGAATTTTAAAATTTTATTTCTCTCTCCTTTTCTAAAATTTATTGAATCTTAATCGTGTTATAATGCTCTATAATTTAGCTGGATTGCCAAGAATGGTGCGATCCTATACGTGAGTTCAAGTGTATCAATGAGAGTCGATGCATACCAAAAATTTTCCAGTGTGATGGGGAGAAGAATTGCAAGGATGGGGCTGATGAAAAGGGCTGTGGTAAGTTTTATTATATCTCAGTGGTTATATTCTTAATTCAGCTGTTGTAAGACTCATTGTTCAGCTGTCGTAAGATTCATTGTCAAGATGTGGTAATATTCAATGTTATCTGTGGTAAAATTCATTTGTTAAGCTGTTGTAAGATTTATTGTACCTGGGTGGTTATATACTTATTTGTTGTTGAGATTCATTATTCAGCTATGACATGATTCATTCATTATTCAGCTATGGAATAATTCATTGTTCAGCTATGGCAAGATTCACTTTTAAGTTCTAGTAGGATTCTTTATTCAAATGTTGTCACTATCAGTGTGTTGATGTTGTTGATCCTAGTGTCTTCCATGCCTTTAAAAACACAAAATAGTTTTCTTTTCAAAGTTGAAAAGCTTTGCAGTAGCTCATCTTTTTATCTTATCTTTTACAGATCTTTTACTTTGGTTAGTGTCTAGAGTTTCATTGTCACTGTAAATTTGATGATTGAATGTTAATTTTCTTTTTATTAAATATTTCACTTAATGTCATATTGAAACTAGTCATCAATCATTACATCTTTTTCTTTGGTTAAAGTAATAATTTTTATTTGTTCAGAAATAAGGTGTTGATTTACCGATTGATATCGTAGACCAAAATAGAACTCATTAATTATTACAATGAATTTGGGAAGTCTCTTTATTTAGTCAGTGCAGTTTTTAATTTTATTTAGTCAGTTCGATGTTAAATTCCAGTTCAAAGTTGTAAGCTAGAACTATTTCATTAATTGCATAGAATGAGACATTTTTTTGTTTTTGTTGTTGTGGTTTTTATTTAACTTTAGATACTTCCTTATTTTTCCTATATGCTGTGTCATTGTTTTACCTTTCTTTTTTTCTTACATAAATATTTTATGCTATATAATTATTGTTTTAAGAATTTAAATATAATTTTATTACTTATGTAAGTATTTTATGTTTATTGTACTGATGAAGGCATTATCCGAAACATTTACTGTTGTGCTAGTTTAAAAAATAAAGCTCAAATTTATTGTTTTCATTAAACTATTTGTTTGTGTATTTTGTTTTTCATTTATTGTCAATGATTTCCAGTTTAAAATTAGCTTCTTTGCAATAACAGAAGAATTTTTTTAAAAAGGACAGAATATAATGCAACCAAGGCAATATTCATTTCAGAAAAACGTGAACATATTTGCCACAAGGATGAGTTTTCCTGTTCAGATGGCACCTGTCTCAAGCTGGAGTACAAGTGTGATGACAACAAGGATTGTTTGGATGGCTCAGATGAAATCAACTGTTGTAAGTTAACCAACTTGAACATTTCTTTGAAGTAATATATAACTTTAACGCCATGTTAATTTTGAAAATTATTAAAATAATTTTGTAAGGATTCTAATGAAGAAAATTAGAGGTAGCAATTAAGGTTTCTGAGGACTGGTTAACTGTTAAAAAACCGACAGGTTAACCATCCGTCCGTATTTTTACTATGCTTTTTGAACCCACATATTTTTACTATCCTTTATCCTTTATGAACTCACAAGAGAATGGATCAAATTTTCAAATCAGCATCATCTGATTTGACACCAAAGCACTCTTGATGTACCAACTCTAGTGTTGCTGTCAAACAGCAAATTTTTAATTTAATAAAATTCTTCAGAATAAAAAAAGTAAATTGTAATGATGTTTAAGTTTTAATTTTTATGTCATGAAAGTATTAACGGCATATTATCAAATTTTATCAAGCCAGTTGTTTCTTTTTGCGGATCGGGTAACCATTTAAAAAAAAGCCAGTTTTACTGTCTGGTCCGTATTTTCCCTTAAATTTTTAGAGTAACAAGGGAAGGCATTTTCACCTTGCCATGTCTATTTGTAACATCACAGCCTGCTTACATCAAGCTCTCATGCCCTCTGCTCCTTACATTACCGCTGCGCTGTCTTACTTCTAGTACTATGTTTCGGTAACTATGCGAATAATTTTTTTAAAAAAGTCCTTCTCTAACCGAATTCCTCTGAGTGTGATGACGCATTGTTCTCTTCTGATGACTTCATATTTATTTTATTCTTCTAATTAAATCTTCAAATAAATTAATTTGTTTTTCTAGAAATATGATTTTTGGATAATAAATTATTTATATTATTTTATTTTTTGAGATGACTAGGTAGCACAAATGAGATGTGAAAAATAATTATTAAAAATTTTAAAACTATATAAAAACTGACAGTTAAATAAAAGAATTTCTTAGCTTGACAGCTTAATTGACAGAAAAAACAGTTGCAAAAAGAGAGCAAGAAAATGTCCCTCTGTTAGTTATTATTACTTCTTCATCTGATCATCTTTAAGATTTTTTTTATATTTGTATGTCTCTGTGAATGGAAATGAAACTTGATATTTTTGGTTTCAACCAAAAGGGAGATTACTTGATTAATTGTTGATAGATTTCATTAAAGAGCCTGACAATGTTTGCCACTAAAGTCTTTTGATTAATTGTTGATTTATTTCAGTTAAGAGCACGACTGATAAGATCTGCCACTGGACAGAGTTCAAGTGCAGTGATGGGACCCAGTGTATTGCTGCAGAATGGCGATGTGATGAAGAATTTGATTGTAAAGACAAATCTGATGAGAAAGATTGTGGTAAGTATCTAAAATTCTAGGCGTTTTCATTTTTAAATTGGCAGAAATACACACTTCAATTCAAACTCAATAGTTTATAGAATTCATTAAAAACAATATTCTGGAATTACAAATACATCAATTAAAACATGTTGGTTTATAGTCTTAACAACATATATCTCAGAAATACACATATTTAAATGAAAACACATTAGTTTATAGTCTTAAAAAAACACATATGCAAGGTTCTGAAATAAATTTGATTAAACAAATGAAGAATTAGCAAATTGTTTTGTTTTTAATGTTCCACAATAGTAACTCTGTATTAGGGCTGTTAACTATTAAATTAAATTAAATCTTTATCTTTTGAAAAATTAACGATTTTATTAATTGTTAATTTCGATTAAAGCAAAAAAATTTAATTTATGATGTCATAAGTAACACTTATTACACGTTCTTGTTGAAAATCCAAATAACACAGGAATGTGTCCTTTATATGACTCATTTTTTAACAAACTACTGTTGACGTTATGTGGTTCAAGTGATGAATTTTATACCTATTAATCGAGAAATTAATCGTTAATATCCACATCCATACTCTTATAACATATAAGGGATAAATGAAGCAAGACTGAAGTGTCATACTAATACAGAGTGGAACCTTATATTATGTGCATGCTTGAGTTATTTGAAATAGTTTGATTCCACTTTAAAATAGTTTGATGTTTCAGCAAAATGCCACTCACCTAACTTTGCCTGCAAGGCCCACCAGACCATGTGCATACCACCAGAAAAACTGTGTGACAACAACAATGATTGCCCCGATCATTCTGATGAAGGCAGATTGTGTGGTACGTCAACTTTTACCTCTGCAACATCTAGGTGGTCATGGCCTGAATACTTTTTCTTGTTTAATATTACAACTGTTATTGTTCCAACATGTCATTTGACAGAATTGGACTGCCAGGAGGCTATAAAACAGAAAACAAGAAACAAAAGATTTGTGTGAATAAAGAAAATTTTAAGCTTTATCAAGCAACAAATACTGGTCTAGACTCTATCAGTACAAATTTGTAAAAGAAGGCTTTTGAATTAACTTGACATCATATATTTAACTATCATTGAACAACTAATCAAGTGAAGAATAAAAAAGGGTCATAATAATAATAATAAAAATAATAATAATTTATATAGCGAAGGTACACAGCAAACAGTTGGGCCTACAGTACTTCACATAAAAATAGTAACATACATATAATTATGAATGCATTGTTATGTTCTTAATGTCCCTTTAACTCTACTACAGAATATGACATGTGCCTAAACAATGACTGCGAAGCCAAGTGTCACAAATCACCTGATGGATTCGTCTGCTCCTGTCCTGAGAACCAGAAGCTCCGTCCTGACAACAAGACATGCGTTGGTCAGTAAAGTCAAACATATAAAATTATATTATCTTGTATCCCTCTTTTAACTCTTAAAGCCCCAGAAGGTTTTCAATAAACTTCCGCCTCAGTCCCGTAAGGATTTCCCGTATTACGATCAACCGGTTATGAAATTAAAATATCTGCGTAAAATCCATTTATAATATTATTGTCATACTGACTTCATTTTAAAGGCTAAGAATGGTTATTTTACGCATCCAAAAGACTGTACTGAGTTCGAAACAATATTTACCTGTACTTTAGTACTATTATTTTAGTAATAAAGTATAACGAAAACGTATTTTCGAAAAAAAACCCGTTAAAAATACCAAAAAACATCGCGAATCGAGCGATAACACTAGTGCCGGCAACGGCCGCCATTGCCGGAAATGGAATACATCGTTTTTCAAGCATTGAAGAGTTTTACTTTCCGAGATCTCATTTCTAACGAGATTTGTATCTAGGGACGCATTACGACGCTTTAGGGATAGCGGGAAGAGACGCATTACGACGCTTTGCGATTTTAAGAGTTAAACTGTACTCAGTTTTTGTTTTAAATTAAAAATACCTTTCCTTATGTATGTAGCTTGTTGATGATAGTCAGAACACAGGTCTTGGTTTATCATACTTGTTCCAGATATCAATACCTGTGATAAATGGGGTATCTGCAGTCAATTGTGTCAGCCCACCCCTCACGGTCACAAATGTCTCTGTAGCCCTGGTTACACCTTACAAGCTGATGGTTACGGCTGCAAACCAAATGGTAAAATACATTTTATTTATTAATTTACATTTTTTTTTTCTCACTGTCATTCTGGGGGCTTGAAGTAATAAAAGTGAAACGATTTACATTTTTCACTTGAACCCTATTGAGACAGAAAGGTGATCTATAAACCCAGTGTTAAATGGTTAATAAAAGATGATTGATCTATCATTTATTGGCCAAATGATGCAAGCCTCAATAACACAAGACTTTGTACTAGCTACTCTGGTAGTTTCCTGCATTTGTGGCTTACATCAGTTTCATTCATGAAGAACACATTCATTCATACAGTTCCCTACAAGAGTATATATACTTTTTAGGGCAGTTCATAATTAATTAAAATTCTTTAATTAACTTTTGAAAAATTAACGATTAATTAATTGTTAATTTTGATTAAACTAAAAAATTAAAATTTATGATTTCGTAAACAACACTTATTAAACGTTGTTGTTGACAATATAAATAACACTGGAATGTCTCCTTTATCTGTCATCTTTTAACCAACTATGCAAAAAGACAAGTGTCTTGATATTATTTGGTTCAAGTGATTAGTAGGTCTAATTGACAATATAACCAGCCGTGCTGAATAATCATTCACATGGAACTGAGGTAACTGGTATGCACTAAACAGCCTTGGCAAGGAATGACATTGTCAGATATCGGTGTTCAACTCTGAGTAGTTCTATGAGTTAAGCCGTTAGGGGTTGTTGTAACGCAGTAATTCATCAGACGAGCTGTCATCATTTTCTGTCTATGAGTCTGACTACATTACTGCCATTAGCTTATTACACTTTTCATTTGGTTTGATAAGTATGTGAAGTGTTAGGAAAATTAATTCTTTATCAGCCGGCATTTTTTATTATTATTTTTTTTTTACTTTTTGACTTCCAATAATTGTTAAAAAATGGGTTGATTTATCTTTAAAAACTAATTTATTCATTACATTTTTAAATGAATAATATATGTATATATATTTATATTTCTTAGGTAATAAGTTTACTTTTAATACATTGTTTTGAAAAGTAAGTGCTGGGCTATTAGATAAGGGTCTGTTTTTAGCACTTGAAGTCCAGTAGAAAAAAACTGGTTATCTCAATAGTGTTTATCAAAAAATGAAATAAAACTTGAGGTTATCTGCAGCTCAGTCGATCGATCTATTGGAGAAAATTCATTTTTCTTTCCTACATTATTTTAAAAGTTGTTATTTTCTAGACCCAGAGCCTGTGTCCATCATATTTGCCAACCGCCATGAGATTCGACTTTTCAACACCCATGACAGGAGCATGACTCACCTGGTGTCCAATCTTCAGAATGCTATAGCGCTAGACTTCCACTACAACAAGTCTCTTGTCTTCTGGACAGATGTCAGCAATGACAAGATATACAGGGGAGAAATCAATGCCAACTGTGAGTTGTAGATTTGTGTGGCTCATGAAGAATGTTTCGTTTCAACTTTCTGTTGCACTCAGTGAGCTGAACTTGAGTCTTGTCTTTTAATGTCCACTTATTGCAAATTTCTCTCCAGCTAACCCAATATTTTTATTGATGGTGATGTTTTTTTTGTTTTTAATAAAAAAAGGACGATAAAAACAATAGTCTGAACCACTCATTTTGCCTGTCAAGTTCAAACAAATTTGTTACTGACCAACCTTGAACCCTTGAACTTTTGGTGAGGAATAGAAGGGTTGTAGAAACAGTCAAGGATTAGGCCTTAATTGTGCCAGGGAAACATATCAGAAACATAAAACTTCAGTTCCATAAGTTTTTGCCTCCCATGAAACAATCAAGCAAATCTATTTGGTGTTGATACATGATTTTTTTATCAAAATATCTACTCACACCCAAATGCTCATATTTTTTTACCATTCATTTCACAACTCTTTAAAATATTTTTCATTGAATAGAAAGTAAAGTGTTGTTAATAATGTTGGCAAGTGTAAGGACTAAAAGATGCATTTGGCCAATATGTCTTAATTAATCATGCAACCAGTGCAAGCTCTGTTATCACATTTTATCTATTGCAGACAATCCTTCTATACAGAAGATTATTGCATCCTATGCTTTTCCATGGTTCATCTCTGTTCTTGCATTTTTTTAAAGTTTTAAATGTTGATAATGTGTTGGTTTTTGTTGTTCGACCAGACAAACCATTCCACGGCTGAATTCCAGACGGGAAGAACGAGAAATTTGTATGTCTTCGTTCTTGCATACAAAATAAGAAAAGTGTTTGTATCCTTATGTCTATCTGAGGGTTGTATTAGAATTAGATTATCTTTGTGTTGTATTTCCAAGTTAGAATTAATTGCATTATGAAATATTGCTACTTAGGGTGAGGGTTAGGGTTATGGTTAGGGTTAGGGTTAGGGTACTGAAAAAGGGTTTAGAGTTTTAAATGTTGATAGAGTATTGGTTTTTCTGGCCTGATCAGACAACCAATGTATTGAGCCAGGGGCGGATTAAGACTGCACGGGGCCCCGGGCTGCAATCAAACGGGGGCCCTATCCATCCAGCATTTTTAAAATAAAATGATTGTTAACAGCTAATATAAGACTGTAACTAAATTTTAATTTAATGAAAAAAAAAACGAACACGAAGAAATAACTGTTTGATGTGTTCGCGGTAGTTATAATTGAGTGTGAAAAGAAAAAAAAATATTTGCCCTTGCTGGGAATGGAACCAGACACCGGTGACACCACGAGCATGTGTTATCTCCACACAGCCAGCGGAACTTCTCGAAAAACGGGAAATTTAAAATATATAAACTATATTTTATATCATGCGAAGTGAATCAATTAAAGTTTTTCGATTAATAGGTACTATCAATACTATCATGTCTGAACGCGATAATTTGTATAGATAGTATTTATTAATTTATTATATTTTCAAGGGTTCATGCAAACTTTTGTACACTTTTATTATAAAATATAAAAAGTTTGGGGGCCCCTAAACCGTCGGGGGCCCGTGGCTTTAGCCCGTTCAGCCCCCCCCCCCTTAATCCGCCATAGTATTGAGCAGCATATTTGTTAGCTAATTTATCTAGATTAAATGATCTTTAATGGAATTGGTTTTGCTTCACAGCTGTGTCCAAGATAAAACCTATCATTGAACTTGGTCTTTGTTCCACAGCTGTGTCAAAGATAGAAGCTATCATTGAGTTTGGTCTTTGTTCCACAGCTGTGTTCAAGATAGAAGCTATCATTGAGTTTGGTCTTTGTTCCACAGCTTGTCCAAGATAGAAGCTATCATTGAGTTTGGTCTTTGTTCCACAGCTGTGTCCAAGATAAAACCTATCATTGAGTTTGGTCTTGTTTGTTCCACAGCTGTGTCCAAGATAGAACCTATCATTGAGTTTGTTCTTGTTTGTTCCACAGCTGTGTCCAAGATAGAACCTATCATTGAGTTTGGTCTTGTTTGTTCCACAGCTGTGTCCAAGATAGAACCTATCATTGAGTTTGGTCTTTGTTCCACAGCTGTGTCCAAGATAGAACCTATCATTGAGTTTGGTCTCGCCACCACAGAGGGTGTTGCTGTTGACTGGATAGCTAACAACATTTACTGGGTTGAGAGCAATCTGGACCAGATTGAAGTGGCCAAACTGGATGGATCGGAGCGTGCTACACTAATAGCAGGCAATATGACTAGCCCCAGGGCTATTGTACTTGACCCTCGTGTTGGGTAAGAGCAGTCTGTTATCTAGCAAGTAATAGTTGATAAGTCCTGATATAGACATTTCCTAGTTTGTTCAAATGGAACTTCCGATAGATTAAACAATTTTTTGTTTATATTAATTTTTTTTTATATCTACTAAATTAAAAAGTTGTTCATCTATAACCACTGACTTTCAAACAGAGAGCAAAGCAGTAATAATAATACAAACAACTTTTAAATGTAACTTGGAAATACAATACAACAACCATCTAAAACAATACTTCGTCATAGGGTTAAAATCACTTTTTGTTCCATACGCAAGAAACAAACACATATAAATCCTTCTCATCTGAATTAAGAATGCCTAAACAAAATAGAAGAAAAAATAATACTATTAACATTCAAAGCTCTAATAATACTTTAATTCCACACAATAATATTTGGTATAGAAAGAGTTTCTGTAATGTCAAAGATTAGATAAAAAGAGGTGTGAATTTTTACCAAGTTTTCTGGGGTTTGACCTACAGAGAACACTTGATTAACACTTTTTCTTCTCAAGTCTGCCCCCCCCCCCAATCAAAATTGAAGTACCAAAGAAGCCTTTTTAAAAAAAAGCCTTGATTTTCTCAAAACCTCTATATATTTTTATGAGGCTTAAGGATAGTTGATTGTTGCCACAACTTTGATAAAAAAATGTGCGCCACAAACTGTAGGACTTACATAGTATTATTAAGTTACTTGTGTTTATATGCCTTCCCCATTGATACACATGCACTTTTCACTTTGGCTTTTAAAAAAAACAAACTACTAAATCTATTTTTAAAAAAACAAAACTTTTGCAACATCAAGACTTGCACCCACCAGTTAATTGTCTCTAACTGCCCAGACCTGGTCATTACTGAAAAAAACTGCAACCTGCTCAGCCCTAAATAAATGATAACAAAATTATGCTTCTATATTTGATAGCAAAAATTTTTTAAAAAACTCTTATACATTCATTGACTAGGAAACTTTTCTGGACTGACTGGGATGGCACCCATCCAAGGATTGAATCTTGCTCTATGGCAGGAGAACCTGAGACACGTACAGTTGTGTATGACATTCGTAATCAAAAGGGAGCTGGCTGGCCCAATGGGTTGGCTGTGGATTATGAAACCAAACGTCTTTACTGGGTTGATGCGAGGTGAGACATTTTGTATTCAAACATTTTCAGGAGTCATGATATTTGATTTCTCACATTATTCTTTTTATAGTATTTTTTCTCTGTCATTTGATGATTGATGCCAATGAAGTTAATTTAAAATATGACATTTTATATTGACTTTCTAAAGACATTCTAATTAACAATATTGCTGGTTAGGAATTATAGTAATTTGTTCCATTGCCTTACAACATGTGGCACCAATGTTTAATTTATCGTTGTGATTTTAAACAAATTAAATCTAAAATATTATTATTGCTAATAAGGTAACAAAATTTATTCTAGCCCAATATTTTAAACAAAAAAAAAATAGTAGAAACAACAAGCTATTGCTGAAATGTTCCTATAAAAGTCAGTTAACTAACTCAATGATTCCTTTTTGTCTTAGATCAGACTCAATCCACTGCATCACTTATGAAGGTAAAGACCACCAACTGATTCTCAAGTCTCATCGTGCCCTGAGTCATCCATTCTCAGTGACTGTATTTGAACAGTACATCTACTGGACTGACTGGAGATATAACACTCTTGTTGTGGTCAGTAAAAACAACTTTGTAAACAAAATAAATTTAATGGACTGGAAGGAGGGGCTATGCATTTGGTGTTATCACTGCCAATTTACACATTTCTACAAGATGTCTAATCAAATATTATAAATAAATTAATGTTGTTATGTTTAACTTGTATGAGCTATAGCAAATTGTAGATGTGCCAGTTTATCAATAGGACTTGGCTGTGTTTTTCCAGTTGAACATATCTTAAGAGACATTTTTTTGATGGTGAAACTCAAACTTTTAGATTTAGATCCGAGTAAGTCCATTGAATAGAAAAGTATTACCAGCTTGCCTACAGATATTATTTTTTTTTAATTATAAAATCGATTTCTCTTAAAGTTATTTGTCTCTTCAATGACTTTACTTCAAATAAAATATGACATTTTTATGTTGAGTCTCACATCATTTGCTGCCTTGAATTTTCAGCTTCTTCAAACAGTTTAGTATTAGTGATCTACCTTTTATGTTATCTGATCATATTTTAACTCCATCTCCAGGCCAACAAATATAATGGCAGTGATGTTCAAGTCATACATAGCACTTACCAGCAGCCCTTTGATCTGCAAGTGTACCACCCCAAACGCCAACCAAAGAGTGAGTTCTTGCTCATTCATTTCACATACAAGTTATCTCCTGTCTGTAATACTTTAACAACATAAGTTAAGTTGTCTATTTTAATTATTAGACACCAAATTTTGAATATATTCTATTTCTATTATAGAACACCAGAAAACTGGTTGTGTTTGAAACTCATGTGATTTTTCCTCTTTTGAATATTTTTCCCATCAGTGGTTTCACAAACTTGACCTGTTTACTTCATCTGATCTATCTTTCATTATCCAACTCTTTTCATTTATAAATATTTGATCCGCCTTTCAATATCCAACTCTTTTCATCTATAAAATTATTTGATCTGTCTTTCAGTGCCCAACCCTTGTCAGAATTCAAATTGCAGCCATCTGTGTCTAATTGGGGATGGTCTAAAGCCAGTCTGTCGTTGTCCACACAGATATAAACTCTCTGATGACAAGCTTGTTTGTGAGAGTGAGTTCTACCCTTAGTGCCCGCCAAACAATCAGTTAAAATCTAAGATTCTAAGATTACTTTTACTCTTAATGTGCCATAAGGTTTTCGGAAAAATTCCGCCTCAGTCCCGTAAGAATTTCCCAAATTGCGATCAACCTGTTATGAAATTAAAAAAATTGCTTAAAATTCATTTATATTATTATTGTCATACTGACTTCATCTTTTAGGATAAGAATGGTTATTTTATGTATCCAAAAGACCGTATTGAGTTAAAAACTTTTTTACCTGTAGTTTAGTACTATTATTTTAATAATAAAGTATAGCAAAATCGCATCTTCAAAAAAAAAAGTAAAAACTACCAAAAAACTTCGCCAATCGAGCGATAACACTAGCGAGGGAAACGGCCACCATTGCCGAAAGTCAAGTACATCTTTTTTTACGCACTGAAAAGTTTTTATTTTCTTTAATTATGTTTCTTAAGGGAGTTCTATGGAGGAGTGCTTTACCGCGCTTTGGTAATAACGGGGAGGCGTGCATTACCACGCTTTAAGACATTAGGAGTTAATATAGAGATTGTGTATCAAAAGAAGAAATTTTTTTGTTTTTGCGTGTGTGGGAGTGGTGGGAGTTGAAAAGATGAGCAATAGATTTCGTTGATTTTTTAAAAATTGAAGAATATCAAAGTAATTGGGTTATGTGACAATACAAAATTGAAAAACCATAAGGTCATGTAATTGACTCCTTTTTTTAAAAAAAATGACGGACGATAACAGAATATTTTAAACCAAATTTCTGCTTGTATGATAAAGGATTGTAGTTATCCACCTATCAAGTCAGATAAGATCAAAATTTATTTTATAAGATTTCACCCCATATTATACTAAGATTTTGTGAGTTTAAAAAGTGTTTAAACATAGCAACATCTCAACAACCTATTTTCTTGTCAACCGGAGCTTCAGTAATGAAAAATAAAATTATTTTTTACAGAGGATAACATCTTCTTGTTGTTCACCAAAGAGAATGAGATCCGAGGTGTTGACCTGGAAAATGCGCACTATAATGTCATACCATCCATTACTGTTCCCTTTGTGGAGAATGCCACATCTATTGACTATGATGTTACAGTAAGTTTCCATGCCCGGGTGGGTGGCCGTCAAAGTTGAAAAGTTGTAAGGCACTGTGGTTGAGTGACATCTGCGCTCAGCTGGCGTACCAAGAGTCACTGGCTCAAACCTTATTCTAGTGGCTAAGGCTGTTTCTAAGTCCACCCAGATCCAAATGGGTACCTGAGACTAGTTAGGGAAACAAAGGAGACTGGGCATTGTGCCACACAATCAGGTCACAGCCATGGTCTGTGAATGTTGCATCACTTGCCAACATATCAGCATGGTGTGTGTATTCTTGTAAGAACATGGGACACAAGCATCTTCAGTTGTGTTTAAAAAAAAAATGAGATGAGGACCTCTGTTAGCATTGATGTTTCTTAGAATGATGATGGTTAAGCAATGACACTGCCTAGCTTTGATAGAAATGTGTGTAAAAATGTGCACTCTAAACATAAATATTCTTGAGATGGCAAAGATGATCTAAGGGCTCACAACACAAAGGAAAAAACACAGGTGACAGATCTATCTGCCCAAATATACTAATGTCAAGATTGGCTGGCTTTCCTTTATACCAGCCAATAAGATACCTTCTCACATTTGTTGCTCATCTTGCCATTTGAAAAGCGCTTCCATTGTTAATTTTCAATGTTATGTTATTTTATATAAATTTGCATTAGTACCTAGCGATGCCTATCAATACTTAAAAAATATCTGACCTTGAAATATCCCAAAAAGGCATAAGCACCTGCATAAAATTATGTCTATGTTTGTTGTTGCATTAGATCTCATTCAAATATTTCTTAAAAGTTATTTAAGAGTCTGCATTAAGAAATCTCACTTAATTTCTGTTGTAAGATATGATGATTTTAAGGTTAAATAAAATATTTAATGTTATTCAAATCTAGTTATTTAATTTATATAAATTTTTAAATTTTGATTTGGTTGGATGTGCTTATTTTCATTCTTTCAGTGCCTTACGGGAATATAAATGACTTGATTTTTGGTTGTTCATGTTTTAACAATTGTTATGGAAAGTAACTCCTTGGTTTATAAAAAAAACAACTGCTCTATCACAATTGTGTTAAAGATTTTCAGTAAATAGTTTTATCAAGTATTGATGTTTGTTCACATTATATTTATACATGGTATTCATGTATGAAGGTTATTAATGTTGAACTATTCATCTGCCCAGGAAGAGCGTCTGTACTGGACTGACATGAAGAAGAATGTCATCACCAGTGCTTACCTCAATGGCACAGGAATAACCACAGTCATAGACTCAGGTCAGAGATGACATTTTTCTGAGTTTCACGAGCTGGGCTATTAGGTCTTCAGATCATAATGTATATTAATGTAGCTACTAAAAACTTTTAAAAAAACAACTAAATATTAAGTTTAATTTTATTTTATTGATTCACACTATTTTGTAAAGTATCTGTTAAATTTTTATTTTTTAACATTAAATTTAAGTTGAAATATTTATACTAAATGTAAAGTGCTTATTTTAACTGAACGAACAAACCATATTTTCTTGAACACAGGTCTGTCCAACCCTTCTGGTTTCGCAATAGACTGGCTCTCTAAGAATATGTACTTTTCATCCTACAATGATGTAGAAGGATACATCTCTGTTGCCAAATTAGACGGGGCATATCGTAAAGAAATCTATAGGTCTACCTCCGTATCCAAGCCAAACTCTATTGCAATACATCCTTCAAAAGGGTAGGTGGCGATGCAAGGCCTGTCCACTTAACTAATCAATGCTACATTGAAAGAATTTGAAGTACTTAATTTATCTTTTAAATAAATGTCCTTTTCAATTATTAGAGTCCATTACAAACTGAAACCAATGATTTTAATGAAACAAATTCTGTTAGTCTGCTCCCACATAAATTTGAACTGTTAAATAGCAGTTTAAGAAACAAATTTCATGAGGTCTAATTTTAAATGTAAATTTTAAAAATAAAAAAAAATTTGTGTGCAGTATTAATTGTTATTTTAAAAAATGTTATTTCGAGGGTTATTTAGGTTATCCTAAATAATTAAGAACGAAATACAAAATAACAAAAAGAAAAAATTATACAAGGGATGTAAAAATAAAAAAAAAAAAATTTCAAATCAGTATCCAGAACTGGCAATACTTGATCAACAATCAAACTATTTACAATCTTAGAAAGGATTAAGAAATCTGACTCATGGCATTCCTATCTTCCTCATGCCCTCCCTTGTGTCGGTCTACTCACCCACTCGTCAGCTACGCTTTTTTGCAGACAGCAGACATACACATTTTTGCTGTTTCTAAGACACACACTAAAACATTTGGCTAAACGTCTTTCTATTTTTGTGCAGTCAAACAATGGAATTCTCTACCATTACTCATCCATAGTATTCAAACTTCCAAGTCCTTCAAGGCTGCACTTAAGACACATCATTTCAAAATGTATTTTCAAAATTAATGAAACATTTCTTTAAATGATTAACATAGCTATGTGTAAAATACTGTAATTTATGAGGTTCTTATGATATGAATGTTTATTTAACTCTTTTATGTATGTTATTATCTTACTGGGATTCAGCGCTATATAAATGATCAATTATTTATTACTATTATTATAAGGGATGAAATTGGTTTTATCAACAAGGATGATAGTGCCTGGGCTAATGGGACCCATTTATTGGGAATTTGTAGAAGGAATGTATTAATTTTCTGAGTGATAGAAGCATCATCATCTTTATTTTTTTTCCCAGAGTGCATTGCCCAGTCCTGAGCTTAATCTATTTATTGTTTGATATTCGATAGCGGCCCATTGGGTGATGCCTAGTAGGTAACCATCTTCATGTAATGTTTCATTGTGTTCATTTATTCTTATTTCTTTAATATTTTTCATATTTAAATTTTCAGTGTCATGTTTTGGTCCGATCTTGGAGGGGAACATCACTCTATTTGGAAGGCTAACATGGACGGCAAGGAATCAGGTGTGTTTGTGGAGGTAGTCAAGAAACCAGCAAGTAAGTTCTTGGGGAAACTAGAATTTTGATTCATTTGAAGATTTATGATGGAGAGCTAGTCTCTGGGGGAAACCTTTTATTATCATTCAGGGGTTTGTGATGGCAGTATCTTTAAGTTGAAGATAGAATAGGGGAGGGGACTTTGAAGCATTCATCGCATCTGTTAAATAAAGTTGAGAAGATTGATACCAATTGAATTCTGTGCCTGGCTAGAGTGATGTAGCACGGGGGGTTGTAAGGGCTGCACTTGGGAGCATTATTTATATTCAGAAGAGCAGGGTACTGAAACACGAGGCCTGTGGGCTGCATGCGGCCCAGCAGTGGATTTTTGTGGCCCAGCAGTGGATTTTTGTGGCCCACCAGTAAGCTTACAAAAAGTGTACTATTCATGAAATTCAAACGTATGTTGCACTCACTGATTTTTTTTTACTATGTTAGTTATAATAATGATTGTTCTCTCTGGTATAAGTCTTTGTGTATAAATTAAAAATATTATTAGTGATAAGTGCTAAAATGAGTTAACATGTATGAAGTGCTTTTTATAAACTAGTTTGGGGTTGTTGGGGAATAGGGAGGGGTAGGAGTGCGTCCTTTGACACATCTCTATAGTGAAGAAATGGCACATACCTTCATCCAAGTTAGAGAGCCCTGTAGTAGAGGGTGGACATTTACAGTCATTTGGACTGGAGAGTTTTGTGTGGAATATATCGGCCAAAATCTTGGGAAGCACTAACTGTAATAATGTTGAAGAAAACTTTTTATATTTTATGTGAATGAATAGCTTTGATAATTTCACCCAGGTCTGACCATAGATATGGTCAACAATCGCCTCTACTGGATCAGCCAGGAGGAGGGAGCCATCTTCTCATGTGATGCCTTGCTGAGTAAGTGTAACGCCACCCTGGACCAAAACATCTCCATGAAGGAGCCCATCTCCATGACCATGTACAAACCTGACCAGCAGAAGGACAATGTTTTCTTCTATGCCAACAACTCTAGAATAATCAAGGTACAAAACACAATGTTTTCTTCTATGCCAACAATACTAGAATAATCAAGGTACAAAACACAATGTTACAATGTTTTCTTCTATGCCAACAATACTAGAATAATCAAGGTACAAAACACAATGTTTTCTTCTATGCCAACAATACTAGAATAATAAAGGTACAAAACACAATGTTTTCTTCTATGCCAACAATACTAGAATAATCAAGGTACAAAACACAATTTTCTTTTCTTCTATGCCAACAATACTAGAATAATCAAGGTACAAAACACAATTTTCTTCTATGCCAACAATACTAGAATAATCAAGGTACCCAAAACAAAATTTCTTAGAATAATTAATTTTGCCCTTAAACATATTTGGCCAGGCTGTTAAAGAGAGCCTGATAGCATGAGTTTTCTTAGAGGGTCATGAGCTAAAAATGGACTGGATTTTTTAACTAACACAACAGTAAGCGTTTTGGCTAATGCCTTTATCAGTATAACAAACATAAAATACATACTTTCATAAGTAATAAAATAATTTTTTACGTTGGCTCCACATGGAATTAACCAAATTCATAATTTTGCCAAACTGCAGAATCTCTTTCCCATCGTGGTTTTCATTGTATCTTTTGATTCTTCCTCCTTTTTCCTATATCCTGTGGCATCAATATTTTATGATTTAGTATGTTTTAAGAATTTAAAAATTATTTTATTACTTACGTAAATACGTATTTTATGTTTATTGCAGTGGTGAAGGCATTAGCCGAAACTTTCACTGGCGTGTTAGTTTAAAAATAAAGCTCAAATTTATTGTTTTAATTTAACAATTTTTTTGTTTATTTTAATGTATAGTAAGATAGTAATGTGCAAACAATGGACTGGACTTGGTAATGTATATTATAATAATAGCTCAGAAATTTTTATCTCAAGTCTTTAACAAAATGTTTTCCCTTTTTGAATGTTTTTTTGTTTTAGTTTACATGTCAGCTATGGTCACAAACTGTTTACTTGATTTCAGTATCAAAATGGTCATAAGATAACAATGAGAGAAGACACCAACAATGTGTTTGACCTGCGAGTCTATGACCCAAGCAGTAGGAAAGGAAGTGAGTGATATAAACTTTAGAAATGTGGATTGGGAAACGGAGGGGGGGGTGCAGGGCTTTATTTTAAATGAGTTGTTTTACTCATCAAAACAAGCATTTGTGTAAAATTATTGATACTAGGTACAACCCGCTGCAAAGAAGGGGGAAAGAATGGACACAAACAGCAGGATGAAGGAATGGGAAAAACACAAGTGAATGAGTTGTGGGGAGAGCATACACATTTTTTGGTCTCGAGAAATGTGCACTGTGGTTGAGCCCTCCCCCTGCACCACCCTCACTTGCCAACCATAAATTGTGATTGGTCGACCCCAGTGAGGGTCATTTGTCATGCTTGTCTTGTACTTGTCCAAATTTCTGGCAAATTATATGTATAGATAATTTAAGGAAATCATCTGAACAAACACTTGTGTAAATTTAACAATATATTTTGAGTATGTGATCAAAACAAGCTTAATTATGATGATTAATTCATGCATAATGAAAAAATTGACAAGAAATGCAGACAAACTTGTTACTTGTTGCATTTATACAGCTAACAGAATACATATTTTTTTATATTAATCATAACAATAAAAAGAAACACACAAATAATCATTTTTTGGAGCTAAAATATAGCTATGATGAAAACATATGGAAGAATATTAAATGGAAATGAATTTGAAGGTTTTATAAGATTTAAAGAATTTTACATCACAAATTTTCGCAATTGTTTGGGGTACATTTTTTTAAATACCTGGGACATTTGTCAGTGGATGAAAAATGCTGCTAATCTTAAAGTAAATATAGGAAGTCAACTTGTTTATATTAAATGAGGGCAACAATATTTAGTTTTAGGGATAATCTGTGTGCTTTCCATGTTTCCACCTCAAATGAATGTTTGCAAACAGATGTTCAATTAACATCAATGACTTTGGGCATTTAAATGTTATTTTTATAGTCAAATACTTACCCTTCAAACATTTAAATATAGTTATTGATTTAATTACACCAGATATTCAATTAAAATACAATAGGCATGCAAATATTTGATCTGATACGTATTTTTGTAATAATTTTCAACATGATTTTTTTCAAAATGCTTTTAAATATATTTATTTAAAAATTCAAAATCTTAATTAACTTTAAACTTTTCTTATTCATTGTTTTGTATATTCGATTGTGAATGTCTCCTGAAAATTGGATACCCATATCTCTAAAATTATAAAAATTGTGAGGGAAAGATGACAGGATTTTTAAATTTGGGTCCCAAGTTTTGGAATAAATTATATAGGTTTTATAAGTGGCAATAAAAATGAACAAAAGATCCATAACTCCACTTCTATAAAACACAGAAAGACAAAACAAGTATTTTTGACAAGGTCTTAGCAAGTCCTTTAAAATAATATATTATTTAAGCCTATTGTACTACATTTAAATTTTCTGTCAAAGTACCTGTTTTGGGCAGGTTGGGCTGAGTTTGCCTCTTAGGGGTGAAAGGAATTATATGTGTCTGGGAGGTAGCATGAGAATAATCATGAAAACAGAACCCAAAGTTTTAGATGATAGTCAAACTGTTATCATATTTAATTTGTGACACAAATGCTAAATAGACCACCACGTCCCTCAGTCTTCATAACTAGCAAATCTCATTTACAGTCTAACAATAATTCTGTCTTATTTCCCACAGCCACCAACAACTGCACTGTGAATAATGGAGGATGTGAACAATTGTGTCTGCCGACACCAGATAGAGGCGGTATTGTGTGTGAGTGCACAGTTGGCTACCAGGCTGTAGGAGGTGGAAAATGTCAAGGTACATGAATGAACAATTATCTACAATCTACATCTGTTTTTTAAGTTAGTTCCAATAGGCTCTTAACGTGGTCTGGACGAGGGATGAAATTGTACAATGTTATGGAATCAAAATGGTAACATGGCATATCTATGGTAACATGGAATATCAATGGTAACAAGGAATATCAATGGTAACATGGAATATCAATGGTAACATGGCATATCAATGGTAACATGGAATATCAATCGTAAAATGGCATATCAATGGTAACATGAAATATCAATGGTGACATAGAATACAATGGTAACATGGAATATCAATCGTAACATGGCATATCAATGGTAACATGAAATATCAATGGTGACATAGAATACAATGGTAACATGGAATATTATTGGTAACATGAATATCAATGGTAACCTATGTCATCGCAACAGTAATATGAAATATCAATGGTAACATGGAACATCACTGGTAACATGGTGACTTGATAATGACAAATCAAATATGGCTTCAGACTAGTGGCACAACTATCTTTGTGTCAAAGCTAAGTCTACTTGTTGCGATAGTAATTTATTTACCTTTGCATTTTTGTATCACATCATTAAACTATGTGTTCATCATGCCTTGTTTGTTCAAACTTGTCTCTCCTGTATAGAACATAATGTTAACTCTACACTAAAATAACTTAGACTTGTCATATGACACCTCACCTTTGACCCCATCTTCTGATTGCTACTCCAGGTATTGAGATATTCATCCTGTACACACAAGCCTCTGAGATACAGGGCATGTTACTGGATGCCAAGACCAACTCTCCAGCTCTAGCCTCCATATCAAAGATTTCAAGAGCTACCTCAGTGGACTTTCATGCGGGTCAGTGCTAGTTTGTGTGTGCTTGTGTCAGTCTGGGTATTAGGAGCACAACAAAGATTGGCTATTCTATTCACATCACTAAGCCAATGTTTAGTGAATGGTGTGATCAGCTGCTGAAAGGAAGTCCAGATAGATGACCAGATTTATGTGGGCCATGATTTCATTAAGTTTTGATAAATGCTGAAGTTGTTAACTTCAGTCCAAGTATCTCGGTTGAGAAATCATAATAATGTGTTCCAACAGGATTCTGGGCCAAGGCCCTTATGAAATAGGGTCCTTCACCCTTTTTTTTTTAATTCTAAAGTGGTGCAAAGTTGTTTAAAGTCCATATATATATGGTGTGTTGGGAAGTAAACAAAATATTTGTTTTTGAGAGATTTCCGGGCAGATCTTTTAATCATTTATTAAAAACTTGTGTATACCCCAATTCACTTTTTTAAAAATATCCTGTATAAACAAAGTTTTGTGTGGGGCAGGAGTTTAGATTCGTTTGGCGTCTGGGTACGTCATTTTATTTTTTCATGCTTTCTAGCGCTGTAGTGGCTTGATATTTTTTATTTGGTAAGTGATTGAATTTTAAAAGTATTATTTTAAAGTAGGCTAAGCCGGCATTTTAACTTGCTTAAAATGCCGGGTCAATTTGTTTATCTGATAAAATATTAATTAAGTTAATTACTATATCCCAGTTCATTTGAACTGTTGCCTTAAGTGTATTTAGATGATGATTCATCGCACTAATATGTAAAAAATGTTATCTTTATAATAAAATAAGTTAAACTTATTATCCTGTTGCGAAATTTTTTTAATATTCTTAGTGTGTCTTTACTCAAAAAAAGTTTGAGAAACACTGGTATAAGGGATTTAAAAAGCATTGTAGAATTTTAGGGAAAACAACAAAAAAAGCCTTCAATTATGGTGGAATCATATTTATTATACAGTTATCAATAAAACGCAGTAACAGGTAGGTAAGTGATTGCTTTTAAATGTTCATTGAATCCACTGAAACTTATTTGAGTGTAAATATAGCATTTATCAAATTAATAAAAATTTATGAAATGTGTTAGCATGTTTAAGTTGCCCATGATTTTAGCTTTGAAATTTTAAAAAAATCGTTTTATACTCCAATATATATTCTAATTCAGCTGTTGTGCAACATTTTTCTCTTAGGAAATGGTCATATTTATTGGGTGGACAGTGATCTCCGTCTCATATCTAGGATCAAACGAGATCTAAGTGGACGAGAGGTGATAGTGTCCCAAGGAATTTCTGGTGCTGAATCTTTGGCAGTGGACTGGATAGCAGGTATGATGTTGTAAGAGATCTCTTCGTTCAAACAAAGAGCTTTTAATGCTGTGCCACTCTTTTATTTTCTATTATTTTAATGTAAGGCCCATGATCAATGAACGAGCCGTTTCCATTAAAAAAATTTAATTATTTTTCTTTAATCACATATTGATGTACAAACATTGTATTTCAGGTAATATTTATTGGACTGACCAGGGTCACAACACCATCGAAGTGACCAGATTAAACGGAAGTCAGAGATATGTTGTGTTGCATGATGAGATTGACAAGCCACGCTCTATCGTTGTACATCCAGCCAAGGGGTATGGGCCTACTTTTCTGAATATTTGCAGAGACTTAAGTTTACTCATGTTGATTGTATTTTTGGAAATAAATATGTTAGCCATAAAAGCACCATTTAGTGATGTGATGAATTGCAGCTTGCAGTTATACATACTTCTCATGTTAATGTTCAACCAATGCGTTTTTCAAAACATGTTTTTTGTGTGTTTTTTATATGTTGAAACATGATTTTTGCAAATAAAATTGACAATTGTAAAACTTGTAAATCATGGAGATTTTTTGGTAAATAGAAACAAAACCATTGCATCTAACTGAAGAAAAATATGGGTTATCAATAATGTATAGTCTTATATCCAAACCTGTCTTTTTTGATTCTAGGTATCTTTACTTTGCTAATGGAGGAGTTAGCCCCAGAATTGTTAGAACAAGACTGGATGGCTCAGAGAGAGTGGACTTGGTTACCTCCACCGAGGCATATCCTGTGAAAGCTCCGTTTGGTCTGGCTATAGACTTTGATACAGATGACCTGTACTGGTGTGACAAGGATCTGGACTTTATTGAGAGGGTCACTCCATCTGGACAAAGATTTCGTGTGGTCAATCAAAACCTGACCGACTGCATGAGTGTGGCTGTGCACAAAGACAGACTTTATTGGGCTGATTTGTGAGTTCTTGTATTATTTCATTTTTTAAATCATGGTTTCAAGAATAGCTGACCTGCAAGGTCCTTTTTTTTACTTGTTCTCACAAGTTTTTAACTAAAATTTTACCTTACTTTGGGGAGACCTGCACTAGACTAAGCATCTTCTGTATGGGACCCATCCACCAAAACAATTTTTACCTGTAGTTTAGTACTATTATTTTATAGACTATGCATCTTCTGTATGGGACCCATCCACCAAAACAATTTTTACCTGTAGTTTAGTACTATTATTTTAGTAATAAAGTATAGCAAAATCGTCTCTTCGAAAAAAAACCATAAAAACTACCAAAAAACTTCGATAACACTAACGAGGGAAACAGCCGCCATTGCAGGAAACATCATTTTTCAAGCAATGAAGAGTTTTTATTTTCTGTAAATTTGTTTCTATAGAGAGCTCTATCGAGTTGTGCATTATCGCGCTTTGGTAAAAATGGAAAATCGCGCATTATCATGTTTTGGCACATCAGGAGTTAAAAGCCATCTATTCATGATTCACTTAGAGAAAGAATTTCTGTTGACATGATTTTATTAAATGATTGAATTAACAGATGCTTGCATATTAGTATAATTCAGTGCAGTACACCAAAATTGGGGTCTATGTTCTGTCCAGCAGATCATGATTACCAAAACTGGGGTCTATGTTCTGTCCAGTAGATCATGATTACCAAAACTGGGGTCTATGTTCTGTCCAGTAGATCATGTTCGATTACCAAAACTGGGGTCTATGTTCTGTCCAGTAGATCATGATTACCAAAACTGGGGTCTATGTTCTGTCCAGTAGATCATGTCAGATTACCAAAACTGGGGTCCATGTTCTGTCCAATAGATCATGTCAGATTACCAAAACTGGGGTCTATGTTCTGTCCAGTAGATCATGATTACCAAAACTGGGGTCCATGTTCTGTCCAGTAGATCATGTTCGATTACCAAACCTGGGGTCTATGTTCTGTCCAGTAGATGTCAGATTACCAAACCTGGTGTCAATATTCAGTGGTCTAATGGGTTCAAGTTGACTTTGTCTTGTTTTCAAATAGAACTGACCTGCAGGGGTCCATCAAGTATATGAACAAATTGGGCGGTGATATAACAGTCATGAAGAAAAACATCACCAAACTCAAGGACATCAAAGTGTTTGATGGCATGTCCCAGAAAGGTAAACAAATGTAACAGTTTCTAGTTATCAGTTGTCAGACATGATTATCTGTCTAGGATTTATGTATTGTTTATCTGTTGGTAACACTTTAGTATTAATATGCTATAATTTCAGATACAATAAAGTGAGTACGTATAAATTTGTATGAAAAAACTCAGTATCTATCTGAAAAACACATGCAAATAATCTTTCTTCCTGTCTGGCAATCAGCACAGAATGGGTAGCCTGAACAAACTAGGAACACCAACTCACCAGCAACATTCAAAACTCTTATAAAAATGCAAGACTAGACACAAGAATGAATAATAAATAATCCTCTGTATAATAGGAACTAATTTATGTAGGAGATACCAATTTATCTGTCTAAGGTGATTCATTAAGTAACTTTATGAAATGTCACTTTGTTACATGCATAAAATGATTAATCAATTTGAAATTTCCCAGTATTTATCGTTAAATATCTTTATCCTTCTTCGACAGGAAGTAATCCTTGTGGCATCAATAATGGGGGCTGTGAAGAGCTATGCCTGTATCGGGGTAACAATAATGTTACCTGTGCCTGCTCTTATGGGAGACTGATGCCAGATGGTAGGAGCTGTGCAGGTAAGTCTAAAGCTGTTATTAGAACTATTTCATCATTTTCATGAATCTGGTTAAACAATAAAAGATGTTGGTCTAAGAAAAGCTAAGCTTAGAGATCTAACATTTTCTCAGGTGACTGAAAAACATGAACCTGTTTAGCTCTTTGTCTCTACTTTTTAATACCATGTTTTTTTTAAAAATAGTTTTTTTTTAGCAAGAAGATTAAAAAAAAGAAATCTCAAAATAATTTATTATTGAAAGAAGATAGAAAAATTCAAAGGCTATGTATTGGGAATCTGGAGTATTTTGTAACACTGGTATTTAAATAACACTGGTGTCACGGTATGAGAATCACTGCGAGTAGTTGTGAAATAATTGTGAGCGCTAGTCAAAACAGTTCAGTAAACATAACACTGAGAGTGATAGTCACGCATGATTTTAGGAAACATGACAGTCGGGCTATATATAGTGTGGGAGAGCGAAGACTAGGTTAGCACAGCCAGTGTGTTGAGATGTGTTGAGACAGGCTAGAGACTACAGAGATAGTCATAGGTTAGTGGAGTATCTAGAACATTATCGAGGTGTGCTCGAGTGTTAGAGACAGTCATGGGATGTTACACTTATGATTAAGTGACAGCCTAGCCTGATACCTTGGATGTACATGATGAAATGACTGTTATTATATTGCTGGAGTGGCTGTCATGGTATTGCTGGAGCAGTGGCTGTGATTGTATTGTTGTCACAATAAAGACTTGAGTATATATTGACAAGAGTCGAGACTTAGTCTTACTTCAACCAGAACCCAGAACGCATCAACTGGTGTCTAACGTAACCAAAATATTGTTTTTTAAAAATACTGGTATTTAATGTAAACCAAACACTATGTATTGGTTATCTGGAGTATTTTATTACATAGGTATTGTGGTGATAAAGATGTGATTTATATGTCTTTGTGTCAACGGGTTTAATATTAACTATTATCTTCACACACTCAAGGACATACTTTAGTGATCCACACAAATAATAAATAACAGATGAGTTATGATGTACATTAAATGAATTAACTTTAATGTACATAAGAGCATGAAATATTTATTTTTAATTCAAGTTAACGTAACCTAATTCAAGTAAAAGTAGCCTATCTTAATGGTCAGTTTTAGCCTGCACTATCATCATTAAGGCTTGCCTCATTAATTTAATGTTTATATCGTGAAATACTTAAAGGGCATAGATGATCACAGTCCACTGGTGGTGTGTCTCGCTGGCAGTTTGGTTAACTCCATTTCATTGGGTCTGCTGGGGGGGGGGTAGTACTTTCAGATAATGCAATGTCGTTTACTCCACTAGTCTGGATGTCTACTGGAGCAGCTGGTAACTTGTGTTCTTGGAACAGTTTCCTAGTTCATACCGCTTAACCATTGATCTGGGGTTCATACAGCTGGTAACTTGTGTTCTTGGCACAGTTACCTAGTTCATACCGCTTGACCTGTTGATCTGGGGTTCATACAGCTGGTAGTGTCTGATACAACCTGGTATCTGGAAGGAGTTGCCTTAACCGTGTATTAAGGCAACTGTGGCTTGAAGTTAAGCGAGTGGATAAGAAAATCACTTACGCCTGGTTTTTGTCTTCATCTTTGGCAAGATGGATGCAGCTCACACACTTGGTGTGGTTTTGCTGACTAAATATAGGATGCAGCGCACACACTTGGTGTGGTTTTGCTGACTAAATATAGGATGCAACTCACACACTTGTGGCTTTGCTGACTAAATATAGGATGTTTGATTGGCTCCTAGATCAATATGGCGAAGACCATCTCCCTTATGGCCTATTATATCCAAAAGAATGAGGGAGGGTACTGGACGCTTGACCAGGACAACTTGTCAGGGTCATGATCCTGTTGTCTACGGTTCTCACTGGTGTTGACTGGAGTCCCAGACTACACACCGTGTACAGGAGTAGCTCAGTGAACTTGGCATGTGCACCAGGAACCAGTCAGAACTTGTATGAAGCGCCTGCCTTTCCAAAACCAAGTATGAAATAATAAATCCTATCTGATAAGAACTACATTCACAACGCTGCTCTCACATCATCAGGGCTTGGCAGGGAGAAGGATGGAATTTCCGTCAGCACCTCAGGGTGGTGCTGTATCTAATTGGCTTCTGATTGGTTTATTAATTGAAAATTAATTATTTGAAGTGATGAATACAGACCTCTTTTGTGAAAACCCCGTTTCTTAATATTTAAGTCGCATTTATTCAGCACCTGTTGTAATTTTAAAGACAGCAGAGTTGCTCCCCTTTGTTAACATTGCTTGTAATGTAGCAGAGAATTGTGAAGCCATAAATGTCATCACAGGTATTAATATAATACTATGTACCGTTAACTTCACAACTTCACGCTATGTATTGGGTATCGGTAATATTTTGTTACATTATTATTTATGTAATGCTGGTTGGTATCTACCGTTAACCAATTTATATAATACATGGTATCTAATGTTAACCATGTATTGGGTATCTGGAGTATTTTGTTACATTCTTAGTTATATAATATGTAAACCAAAATATTTTCAGATCACAGCTCGTTCTTGCTGTACTCAGAGATAACAGCACTGAGGAGCTTGATCTTAGACAACTCGACCGATCGTAATGCTCCTAGGCACCCAATCCAGAATGAGACTCACATGAAGAACGTCATCGGCCTGGCTTTTGACTACGCCACTGAAAGGATTTTCTTCAGTGATATCCAGCAAGGCAACATCCAGGCCGTCTTCTTCAATGGCACAGGGTTTAAGATGATACAAGAAGGTGGGTGCCATCATTTCTAGTCAAAGGTTTCAAATAGCTTTTTAAATTCTTTAAACAGGTTAGATCACTCTTAAGATATTAAAGAAATGTTTCCTCTGATTTGTACATACCTAAGATATGCTTTTAGCAAACATGTAAACACTTGTGGGACGGCGTGGTCGAGTGATAACACGCTTGACTGGCGTACTGATGGTCACGAGTTCAAATCCACGCGAAGGCGAGGATTTGTTCCCGGAGCCTGAGAAGTCCCCGAGTCACCCAGCTCTGAATGGGTACCTACCTAGACAATAGTTAGGCGGCTGGGTAATTAATGCGTGGAACCCTTATAGCCGTGGCCTGTGACCGCTGCATCACTTGCCAACAGATCATCTCTCATGGTCTTTGGACGCAATTATCTTCTGCATAGAAGGAGCATCTGTATATCTAAGATAAGATAAGGACCGTTGAATGGGTTTATGCTAGGTTTTCTCTTAGTCCTTTATTGTAGGGATGATTAACCACACTTCTGTATGGTTATCAATATAATGTTAACTTGATAATATTTATAAATAAAATCATGAAGCATCATTTAAAAGAAGTTTTGTTTGGTTTCCCATGAATTATTTCTATAAGTAAAGTGTATTTTAAAAAACATAAAAAAACCTCTACTCTACCAGGGGTGGGCTCTGCTGAAGGTCTGGCCTTTGATCCTCTTGAGAAACATCTGTTCTGGACCAGCTACTCAGGCTGCAACATCAACCGTATCTCATTCAACGGATTGACACCCCTACACAATAAAGTTTTCTATCAACTGAATTACACTGACCACCCCAGGGACATTGTTGTCAACTCCTGCATTAGGTAAAAACATTTTAAAGTTGTTTGGAGTTTATACATTTAAAGCAGCTTTATTTGCACTTGGCATGGACGATTGATTGGCATACAGAGAGTTGCGGGTTTGGAATATCTGTGGAGACAGGGATTTGTTCCCATGGCTAATGGTCCACCCAATTCAGAATGGGTAACTTACACTAGTTAGGGAAACAAAGGTGGCTAGGCATTGTGCCATAGAATCCCCTCACATAGCCGAGGCATGTGAACACTGCGTCACTAGCCAACAGGTCCGCATGGTCTGTGCATTCTTATAAGAACGTAGGAAAAGAACTGTAATAAATTAAATATCAATGGCATGTAAAAATAAATAATAATGAATGTGCCTTCAGAAATTAATTTTATCATGGATGCTGATACTTATTCTTTATTTAAACCATCGTTCTTACCTTTGCATGTCCTAGTATGATCTGGAAACAGTCTGTTCTACACACAAGGGTAAAACTAATCTTATTTCGGAAGTGAGAGATGCAATTAAGGCAAACCATATTGCTAAAAAAGAAAGTTTTAAGTAAGAAAAAAAAATCAACATTTAAAAAAACAAAACTTTCCTTGACAGGCGTGTGTTCTGGACCAACTGGAGTGACCGCCGGCCATCCATTCAAACAGCTTCCTTTGATAGTGAGGGTAGAACAAACAGCTCTGAGTCCATCATCACTGAAGGCATACGGACACCCAATGGTCTGACCATTGACCATAAAGCTCAGAAGCTGTACTGGTCAGATGCTAGACTGGACAAGATAGAGAGATGTGACTTTGATGGCCGTAACAGATTTGTGAGTCTCTATTTGATCAAAACATTTAGGATCATGAATTCTTCCTTCAGAAAAGTGCAAAAAAATAATATTATTTACTTCTGCTTGCTGAGGTGAAACCTGGAAAATTCTAACCAGTTTACTTATGGGAAAAATTTAGGGGGGGGGGGGGGGGGGNNGGGGGCAGTGTATTTGAATTTGATGACTGCTTAAAATCAGGGTTAATTATTTAACTTAATTAACAAACAGAATCAGGGCCTGAAGGAAGTTTAGACCATCATTATATTTTATTACTTTCCAAAATCTTTCCTAAAAATTTGGTTCTGCTGGTAATAAAGTAGATTGTAGCACATGTCATTTTCTTGACAGTGACCTGATTTTTTTTTAAAGATTGTGGTCACATCTATACCTGAACATTCCTTTGGCCTTGCTGTGTATGGCGACTTCCTGTACTGGACTGACTGGGTTGTACGTGCTGTAGTACGTGCCAACAAATATGACGGCAGCCGCTCAACTATACTGAGGAAAAATATCAACAGACAGCCCATGGGAATCATAGCAGTGGCCAATGACACAGATGACTGTAAGTTAGCTTAAGATGTCTTGTTCTCTAATATTGGTCCTGTTGATTGGTCCAATTGATAGGTCCTATTCTTAAATATATATTTTTAAATGAAATTGTAGTCCTATTCTTAAATATAAGTCCTATAATTAGATCGCTACAGTCCACTAGAAATTTTAGTCCTATTATTCAAGTTTAATAAACCATTCAATGACAGTCAAATTTGTATAAAAGTCTGTGTTGTGTTTTTTAAAAATGCTATTTTTTACTTAAAAACTAAACCCATTTTAGCCTATATAAAAAAAAAAATACATGCTAGAAAAGTTTTATTAATAAAAGTTTGTAAAGTGAGAAATTAAAAAATAAGTTGAAAAATGTCATTCAGGTAATATTCTTCTATTTTACTTACTGTTGTCATTTTGATATTAACTGCTTGCATATTCAGTGGAAATTGTAAACTATTATCCCCCCCCCCCAAATCCTAGGCATGTTGAATCCTTGTTTTGGCAATGCTTACGGCTGTGCTGAGAGATGTGAGGTCGATGATAAAGGTAATGCCATGTGTACATGTGGCCAAGGGAAAAAACTGCTGTCAGATGGAAAAAGATGTGTCTGTGAGTAGAACTTTGTGTTTCAGATTTGGAATATTTGAAATCTATTCTATAACATTATTTAACTTCATGTCCAGTTAATTGGTGTTTTTTTCCAACTAAAAATATGTACACAGAATGGACTTAAAATTTAAATCATAGCAAAATGTATGAAACAATATTAGTAGTTAGTTTTTAATATTAAGTTTACCTAGAACTGATTCGAGAAGATGAACAAGTGTTTTAATTCTAAAATTACCCTTATCATATAAATGTGAATGAAGTTACCTTAAAATTTGTTGAAAACATTTTCTCTATTGCCTATTTCTAATAGACTTGTATTTTCCTACCAGTGAAAGACCTGGAAAATTGTGATGGTGACAATTTTATTTGTGAGGACAACAAACTTTGTATCGCCTTCAACAAAACTTGTAATGATATCCCAGACTGCCTTGATGCCAGTGATGAGTCCAATGAGTACTGCAGTGAGTTGGGCATGAGCTGATTATTAATAAATGATATCTAAACTTAGTAATAATATTGTAAATCTTTGAGTTTCTCTAGTATAAAATGGTACATCATAGGGGCAACAGGTCAAGCTATGAAATATGACGTGACATCTATATCAATTTATATCTAAATACAGGATCACATTATAGTCAAGTCATTTTTATTTTCCATCTCAAGGATATAATTCTTAATCATTCACTCACCATTCATTCAAGCACCTTAACTCACTTTCATACTCTAACCTTCACCCGTAAGAGATATGTGAAGTTATGAACTTTAAAACATTCAAACTTTTTCATGATGCCTTAATTTCTTGAACCCTCTTTACCCACCACTCCTAGGCACACGGCAATGCCCTCAGAACTGGTACAAGTGTCAGAGCAGTTATCGCTGCATCATGAACAGTCGGATCTGTGATGGCCGCAATGACTGTGGGGACGGCTCAGATGAGCTCAACTGTCCTTGTGCCAAAAATGAGTTCCGCTGCAACAATGGCTTGTGTATCCTGGCTAAATACAGATGTGACTTTGATAGCGACTGCTCAGATCTGTCAGATGAAATTGGTTGCAGTAAGTGCGGATAAATTTTATTGTTTCACAATGTGTTTGGATTCATTGCAACACATCTATTTTCCTAGCTTTACATTACACTGGTGGTCTAAAAAATGTATTTATAGTTTTTATAATGAAGCTATGGTTTTGGCTTGGATCATTATCCAAAGTTAAGACAAATATTTCACTACTGCTTGATAGGGGTGTGCTGGAATCCGGTTCCGCTGGATTTTGCACTATCCGGTGAAATTCGGTTCCGCCGGATTTACATGTATCCGGAACAACCGGAATCCGGAATATACCGGATTTCGGAATTTGCCAGATTTTGTGACTCACCGGATCATAATCTGAAATAAAAGTAATTCTCTTTCCCGAATTCCACACGATCACGATACATTAATCGATTGTTTCGCGAGCGCTGAGCTTGTTTAATGTTTAATATTCAGAACATACCAGAGGCTAGAGTCAGCGACGCTAATAGTGGCCAATCGGCCCAATCCCATACATGATAGTGCGGGGATGAGTAATTATTATTCGTGACGTCATCTTAACCGCAATCACCAACGACGTTGTAACAGAAATAATAAGCAACTATACTGCCCAAGCACCTGGCCGCCAGCCCGCCACCTTACCGAGCACAGCAGACGACCATCAAATTGCGTCAAGCCAGCAGGCCTGTGCTGACCTAGCCTATCTATGAATACTTTAAGGGACATTGCGCCATCTCTGATTGGCTGGTCAGTTACCACTTGGTTACCTAACGCTCTTTGGTTTAAACGATGGTATGACGTAGCCGCGGCCCGCGGCGCTCAGCTGTTACAAAATATTTCACCACATTGAATACTTGAAATTGAAGTGGAGTTTATACTAAGGTTGTTAAGACCGCTTGTTTTTTAGGACCGGCTAACAGTGATGGTTAATTGTCTTTTTTAATATTTTATTTTGAGGACTAAATATGAGAACCGGTTCAATCGCTCGTTAAAGTTAGCGAGGCATTTTTCATTAGTTTCAAAAACCAACGCCTCGCCCCGTCCGTTGTGACGTCATGTTTACCTCTCTTGTGTGTGATGCCGGTCAGCTCAGTCAAATCGCGCTTTAAAATTAAAAATAAAATTATAAAGCTACGGAGTAAACGATGATAAAATAAAATTTATTTTTAAAAAACATTATTTTTCTATCGCCAAGCGCCAGAATAATTGAATTTTGCGGCGCACACGTTTCCCCTCCCCGTTTTTTCTGTTCAAATAGGGTTTGAGCCACACTCGCCGTACTATTAATGTGATAATCAAATGCCTTTGACTAGCAGGAAAACTGTCACTAAAAGACCGAACTCAAATTTGTGGGCCGATTAATCACCCGGTATCTTTGCTACGTCTTTCAAATACCTATCGTAATATAGGTACATGCACTTCACTAAGCGGCATGCGCCGATAAGTTTTTTGAATGCCTGAAACAGACTATAAACCGGTGATCAGAAAATGCCGATAGGTCACGGGGTCATATGCTTTTATAGCTTTCTTTGTCTTTATGAGACACATACTATAATTAATATAAATAGAAACAGCCAAAATCCGGAATCCGGAATAATCCGGATCCGGCGGATTTTGCATAAGAAAATCCGGAACCGGTTGAAAAAAACTGATCCGGCACACCCCTACTGCTTGACAGTTTCCTAATATTGCTAGTGACTGAATGATGGTTTATCAGATTATAGACCTAATATTGCTAGTTACTGAATCATAAAATACAAGCTTATATCACTCTTGCTGTTTGAACAAAAGTCCCTTAAATTTATACAGTTTAAGAACTAGCACACCTTACCTCCATATTCATTATATGCTGAATATTTTACCTCAGACAGGACCTGTGATGATCTGGGAATTCATGGCATCCAGCACATTGATTTGGTCTCCTGTAACACAACATCCATGTGTATCTATCCTAACTGGATCTGTGATGGCAGCAATGACTGCTGGGATAACAATGATGAGGTCAACTGTGATGTATCAAGTAAGTTGTATTAATTTTATGCCATATCACCTCCTATTAGTCATTAGAAGTTTTTTGTAAAGTCATTTTTTTAAATTTTGATGACTCATTCTAAGTTTTTAAAATGCACCACTTTGTGGAAAGTTTGAAAAATGTGCTCACATTTTTAAAAACCATTATTTTCCCCTCTTTTATCAACATTTTTTTGAGCTAACTATTTAAAAAGTTACAAAATTTGAATATCTTCAAATTCCTTTAGAAAAAATATTGGGCACTTCATTTTCAGGAAGCGTTAAATAAATTTCAATCTTTTAAAATATTTCCTACCACCAAAATGAGTTTTTTAAATATCTTTATTTTGAATCTATGATTTATATTTTCCAATGCATTTTTAAATGTACAATTATTAGTAAGAAAATAAATTATTTTTAAATTTTTAGTGCAGTTCTATAAAAATTGATGAAAAAACAATGATTTTAAAATTTAATTTTGATTGCATTTCACACTTTGATGTGAAGTGTTACACTTGTACACCTGTTATGTAAAATCCTCAACTATAAATTGTGTTGTTTTAAGCTCTTTTTATTGTGTGACTGAACTTTCTTCTCTGACAATATATTCAGGTGGGTGTACAGAATATGCCTTCACCTGTGATGATGGCAAGTGCATTCTGCCTCAGTGGAAGTGTGATGCTGAGAAGGATTGTGCTGATGGCTCAGATGAAAAGAATTGCAGTAAGAAAACTGAACAGGCTAAATGCTAATTTCAAACCAAATTTGGAGATTTATAAAAACTCTGTGTGTGACATAAATTTTTTGAATGAACAAGGCTAGGTTTCAGAACTGTGAAATTATTTAAAATCAATTATCAAATATTTTCCCTTGTATTTTTTGTCTATTGTAATAAATAATTCAAACATAATCTATTGATAATTTGTTGTGTCTCAAACCAAATATGAATTGTATGGATATCACCCAGCCCAAATCCACTCTAATAGATCATTACCAGCCCTTGTAGCACAATGACACAACACTGTAATGAATTAAAATCACTAACGTCTTTCCATTTACCTGATCCCTCTAATACTTATGATATCCATGTTTCAGATATATTAACCTGAAGGAGTTAAAAAAATCATGTTAAGCCTGGTCCCTTTTGGAACTCAGGACGTGTTAGCGCATTTTCGTATTATGTATCAGTACTTATGTTAGATATCAGCATTATGTAGTTATCAGTAATTGTGTTTAGATTTTAGACATATTTTTATGAATTTTCTTGTGTAATGAATATACCTGACATTTTTTTTATTTAAAAGTCATTTCTTTACATTTAAAAAAAAAATATTTTTTCTTTAATCTAACTACAAGTCACCACAAATGATGACGTAAAACTCTCTAAACTTTTACACACATTCTAATGACGTCAACAAAAAAACAACAAAAAAACAAACTAATTCTTTTGCACGCCTTCGCACCACTCTTGAATGCTTGAAATACTATGTATTCGACTTCCGGCAATGGCGGCCGTTCCCTGCGCTAGTGTTACCTCTCGGTTCGAAATATTTTTTGGTAGTTTTAACGGGGTTTTTTAACGGATCGAGTAACTGAGTGTTGATGCACAAATGGCAGGTCAGGACATACAAAATACATATATACCTCATGGGTCTAGGACTTATGGATGCTGAGATCAAAGGTGATGACAGACGGACGGACGGACAAAACGGGTGCAATAGCGCATTCGACTTCTCGAAAATGCGCTAAAAATACAAAGTTCCTACAACCTTTGTCTCAAATTCTACTACTTAACATTAATATGGAATTAAAAACTTTCTCTCTATAGCTTCCCAATAGCAAAAATATTTCCTGTGATCACCAGATCGCTCTGGTGAGCTCAACTTACATCAGCACCAAACACATAACAGTGGTCCTCATGCCCTGACATTGATCTCTTTCATATTTATCATCTCCAGCCTTCACTTGTGAACCCAACCAGTTTGAATGTGAGGACACCATATGTATCCCAGGCAGCTGGGTTTGTGATGGCAGAGAGGACTGTCCTGATGGAAAAGATGAGAAGCACAATTGTTAGTCTGAGACGACCAACTTACTTAAACACTTAGATCTTTAAGCTAAACTTTCCTCAACTTATCAATTCTTTATCAGGATAAATTTTCTTTTAAAAAATGTAACCTTTTTAAAATTAAGGCTAAAGATAATGATATTAATTTTTTTAAAAACATCATCTTTAAATGTCAGTGCTGAAATGATTGATGATAAATGTTTCATCATTGGTAAAAAAGAAATTCATCCAGCTTTTACTTGTGGAAGAAGAAATAAGTTTTCCACCTTGCATTAGACCATAAATTAATCTTGGACTCTTGTTTGTTCTGATATACCTGTACCTTGTTTCCTAGGCTCTCTGAACTGTACTGAGGAGCAGTTTAAGTGTCCAGGTGGGCCATGCATCTCCAAGGAATGGGTTTGTGACACTGACCCAGACTGTCCCAACGGTGAAGACGAGAGAGTTGATGACATTGCCAAATGCAGTAAGTGAACTCACTAAAACAAAGTATCTATGTGTTTGTAACTTGATTTCATCAGTATTTTAACTAATACACCACATTTGATGTCCATACATGAAGTTAGATGTTTGAATGCAGTGTTTAGGCATTTCTTTATGGCAACAAGAAATGTTTTACTTATCATAAAGTAACTGATATCTCATTTTAAGAAAACTACACTAAAATGCTTAAATATTCATATTTTAGAAAGAAAAGATTTTTGCTCAATTAAAATATGTTGCTTTGATTTTGCTCAGCTATGATATTCCAATTTTCCGTAGGTCCTGTTGTTTGCATAGAAGATCAGTTCACATGTTTGAATCGTCGCTGTATTAAAAATGAATTTTTCTGTGATGGAGATGATGACTGTGGAGATAACTCAGATGAGCCAAGTTTGTGTAGTAAGTTTCCTGTGCACATTCTTACTCCATTTCATTGTGGCATTACTTAGTAATTTGAATGGAAGAGGTTAGAATTTTTTTTTTACAAATAAAAATATGAATTTGTATGCCATCTTTATTTTTTTGGACGCCCATTGGTTAAATTTGTTACATTAAATGATCACTGGGTAGGAATGTTCACCTAGATCACTTTTTATTTGTTGTGCCTTGATTCTGAACATTTTAGTATGAATTGAGCACCAAAAGATGTTTAACATCAATAATGGATTATTTTCAGCTCCTATGAACAGTCAGTGTGCTGAGGATGAGTTCCAGTGCCACCATGAATTCAAATGTATCCAAGGAAGCAAACGCTGCGATGGCCGTATTGATTGCCAGGATCACTCGGATGAGAAGGACTGTCCGACCCCTGTGACTGAGAACTTGAACCCATGCCATAACACATCTCAGTTCCAGTGCGCCAACAACATGTGCATCAACGAAGACCTGGTCTGTAATGGCAACGATGACTGCGGGGATGACTCAGACGAACCCTCAAACTGTGGTAGGCTTGGCTTCACTGCCTTGAAGTGATTCACACATAGTCATAATGAAGCAGATAAGAAACTGATGACGTTGCATTTGTGTGAAAATAATGCATATTTTTGCAAGTCTTTCACTGTATTTGTAAATTTAGACAATTGTTATGTCATATTATTTTATTCTAGAAATTCTAACAAACACACAGTTTGATTATTTCAACTCACTAGGTATAATTACAAAGTTCATGTAGTTATTTAATTTATATTTACCACATTTATGCCTGTAATAGCCAATTCCTGTATAAGTCAACCCCTGATAATCGGATATTTGTGAAACAAATTTCTAACATTATAGAAAAAACAAAACAAATTCAAACCAACTAGTGATTATCTATGTATTTGGACTGTCAATCCACCAAATTTACTGGCAATTCACTGTTTTCCCAGGTATTAATGAATGTCAATCACGGCGTCCAGTTTGCAGTCAGCATTGTGTCGACAAGAAGGTTGGATATGAATGTCAGTGCCACCCTGGCTATAGTTTCATGGAGGACCCTAGCGAGGCTGTGTCAGAAGCCAGTAACAGGAATAGGAGTCAGAAGACCACACTCAACAGGAAGTGCATTGGTTAGTTACAGTTTTAGTAAAGGATGGGTCATTTCAGTTTTATTAATGGAAGAATGCACACTTTTAAAAAGAGATATTTTTAATAAATTTGTTAAAGAGATTATGCATGACTAGATCACTGCAAAGTTTTAAACATTTCTTTTCTTCAGATGTGGACGAGTGTAAGACCATGTATCCCTGCAGCCACTACTGCACCAACATCATTGGTTCTTTCAAGTGCAGCTGTGCTGAGGGCTACAGCATGCTCAATGATGGAAGGTCCTGTGTTGTTGCTGATGGTAAGTGTTTTATTCATATTTTAACTTGGCAACAATGTACCCTGAAGTTGCATGACTGTGCAGATTTCAAATCAATATATATTGACATATTTTGGATCTAATAAGATTTCGACTGATGGCCAGTAAGGATTGGAAGACATGGAAATATATAAAGGACGAGATAACAAAACTTTTTCCGAGTCAACAAATTGGAAATTCCCGGACTGTGCCCAGCAAGAAGAGTTTCCAACAAAAGGCGGGCCCGCATTGGGAGACCGGTGTTGTCAAGCGCTGAGAGAATGTATTCCCCATGAAATGTGCCCTCTTCACTCCTGATCTAATCGTAGTGTTTGCGCCAACTTCTGAATACACAAGCAGTCTGCTGGAAGAACGAGGCTCAATTTATCCTCGTATCTATCTTTTCTTTCCGTTCCCTACTTTACTTTAGATGGTAGTAACGAAGTATATGGGGTACCGTTTTAAGGATGATGGGGCGACATTTATTTTGTTAACCAGTCATGCTGCTATGTCCGACCCATGTCCATTAGTTTTATGGTCTTAGTTCTATATATGAATAGGAGGGAATTTCGGTGATAAAAAGAGAATAAGATATTGAAGAAGAAATACGTGTGTGCCAAATAAAGTCGATGTTATTTTGCCTATTTCCAAGTTTCAAATAATGTTGGGTTATGGACTTTCGAATAACAAAACGCTTTAATTAACAACTTTTCCAAACATCATTTTTCAACATTTCAACACAAGGCTGTAAATGTTCTCTAGCAAGGGTGGGCAAACTACGGGGAAACTTTTTTTTTTTATGCGACCCGCTTCGGAGTTTTTGCGGCCTATGGAAGCCTGTGGTAATTGAAAAAGAAATCAATAAATTTAAGTTAGAGATGGGTTTTTTCTTGAATCGAGACTAAATTTTGTCAGTTGCAGCCCTTTGAAGTTTTATTTCACATAATGCAGCCCTTGTCCTAAAAAGCTTGCTCACCCCTGTTCTATAGGACTCTTTTTTTCCTCATGTACTGAGCATGTTTTCTGCTCTTCTAGTATGGAGCCTAGTCTCTCTTTTTACTTGTCTAGTGATTGAAGTATATAACTTCAGCGCATTAAATAACTCTGACGTCAATTCTGACCACAGGCATAGAGGTCCAGCTTCTAGTGTCCAACCGTTTCTACCTGCGCCTGATTGGGACCAGTAGAAACAACGTGACGACGTTCACCAATGAATTGAAGAATTCTGTTGCTGTGGACTATGACTGGAAGGATCAGATGGTTTATTGGTCTGACATCACCAATGATAGAAGCAGCATATCTAGGATGGGATTCAACTTCACATCCAAGAACAAGACATCTGTAAGTGTTCGTCTTTTATAATTCATTGTTGCTGATGGGCATTAATTTTATGTTATTAATTTTTACATTTTGAATTTTATATAATGTATTCCAAACTGTTAAAGGCAAGAAAATATTTAACACAAGAAATGTAAATTTCAGCATGCACTCCTTTTCCACTACTTATTTAATCTATACAAGTTTTTTATAATTTTTATTTTTTAAATATTTTTTAAAATTAAAGACTAGTTTTGGAGACATAATGTATGTTAAAATTAATGCATATTTATTTCATGAAATAGGATGTTTGGAAAAACAAGATAACAAAAATTCAAATAAACCTTGAACAAATTTTTAAAATGTTAAATTGCTGCCTTATCTTGTTTTTTTTCCATCCCAATAAGATAACAAAATAAATGAAAACTTGAAATCACTTTTTTAAAGGAAACTGAACACCTGCACACCAACACGGTACGGAACCCTGATGGTCTGGCCGTGGACTGGGTGGGTAGAAACTTGTATTGGTGTGACAAGACCACAGACACCATTGAGGTGTCAAGACTTGATGGGAGGTACAGAAAGGTCTTGCTGAGACAGTTGCTTCAGGAACCCAGGGCCCTGGAGGTGAGCTGCAAGTTGGTCAAACTTTAACAAGGGTCCATAACTTAAGTTTTAAGACTGTTGGATTAGGTAACTATTATAAAAATATTTTTAAAATGCTTAAAACCATTTTTACTTATTAACTCTTGACATCCTAAAAGGTATTCTGTAAACTTATGCCTATAAACTGTAAGGACCTTCACGTTTATTGCGATCAATTAGTTAGGAATTTTTTAAAAGCTGAAAATTTATTAATTTCATACTGATTTTATCTTTTAGGATAAGCTTACAGGATGGTTATTTTATGTATCCAAAAGACCATCTTGAGTTTAACACTATTTTTACCTGTAGTTTAGTAATATTTTCTTACAGAGAAGTATAGGAAAATCATATCTTTTAAAATAAAAAAGTCAAAACTACGCAAAGCGAGTGAAAGCACTGGCGAAAGCAAACACCGACATTTCTGGAAGTCAACTAAAGCTTCTCTTATTAAATGAAGAGTTTCTACTTTATAAGATTTCACTAGTAAATAAAGATTTTAAATATTAATGGTGACACAAAATAATATTTATTTCCAATTCTTATACATTAAATTACACTTGTTTTTCAAAATTACCTATAGATTTTAGAAATTAATTTTTAAAGAAAATTAAATGGTTTTTTTTATATTTTAAACAAGGTTTTCCCTCAAAAAGGTTTGCTTTTCTTCACTGACTGGGGAAGTAATCCACATATTAGTCGTATGAATATGGATGGCACAAACCTGATGCAGATTGTCAACACCAGCATTGCATGGCCCAATGCCTTGACCATTGACTACGTTACTGAAAAGGTTAGCTGACCATTGACTTTGTTACTGAAAAGGATAATTGACCACTGACTTTGTTACTGAAAAGGTTAGTTGACCATTGACTTTGATACTGAAAAGGTTAGTTGACCATTGACTACGTTACTGAAAAGGTTAGTTGACTATTGACTACGTTACTGAAAAGGTTAGTTGCCCATTGACTACGTTACAGAAAAGGTTAGTTGACCATTGACTACGTTATTGAAAAGGTTAGAAAGTGTCTGATTCAAGCATAAAAATGTCCTTTTAAAAGAATCATTATTATCAAACAAAATAGCACCACAGAAAGTTTAAATATAAATAATACATTCATATTAAATAAACACTGGCTAAAGCAGGATCATTTTTAACATAACAAATTTTAAAGAACTTGTCAAATTGCTTTTGGCTGTAATTTTGAAATGGTAAATTGCTTTATAAAAAAACTTCAGAACTTACATTCACCTGTTTTACACAGGTAAGAGTTAGTAATACATTCCTTTAATCCTTCCAGGTATTCTGGGGTGATGGAAGCCTTGATTACATAGGTATGGCTGACCTTGATGGCTCAAACTTCAGGTACATCATCAAAGATAACAAGAAAATCCCCCACGTCTTTGCTCTGGGTATCTTTGAAGGTAATTTCTTTCTGTTTGAAATGTGATGTATAGCTATTTTGACACAGCAGCCAGTGCTCTGACTGATCATGTAATCCATTCTTTATGTCATGTTCATTTAATTCCTATTTCTTTATGCCTAAATGTCAGGCATAATGAATTATTTAGGCTTTAATGAAAGATAATACATACTTTTAGTAGCGAGTCAAATGCAACCTTTAGAGCTAGGCTTTTTAAAAAAAATTGCTAGTTATATAAAGTTGTATGCCAAACATTTATTTTTACTTTTAGGTCTGCTTTACTGGACTGACTGGGAGAAGAGCAGTGTCTTGTCAGCTGCAAAATTTTCTGGTAACAATATAACCAGGAAAATGGGTTTCGTCCAGCGACCTATGGATATACAAGTGGTTCATCCATTGCGACAGATACCTGGCAAGTTTTTACTCGCATTGAAATGTTTTTGTACATGTTTGACTTAGCATATTAAAATAATAATTACCTGTTAATTGAAATGAGGCTCAATAGTATATTAAAATAATAATAACTTCATAACTGAAATGAGGCTCAATGGCATATTAAAATGATAATTACCTTGTTACTGAAATGAGGCTAAATAGCATATTAAAATAATAATTATGATGTTACTGAAATAAAACTCAGTTGGTAATTTTATACATGGAAGAAAGGAAACATTAATGATAATTTCGATTGAAGTGAAAGAAAATCTATTGCAAGTAAATGGAGTATTTCCTCTACATTATTTTAAAATAAAAAAATTAAAAAACATTTTCAGGCACTACATAGTAGTATTAAAATAACTTTAAAAAAATTCTGTATCAAATTTTCTATGTCCCAAGCCTATTTAAAGAATTCAAGATACAATTTGGGACTGAAATAAATAATTAGGATTGTGGAAATAACATTACAATCTTACTCAAGTATTTATTTTTGGAAGCTAATGTTTGATAATAATTGGTGAAATATCTGCTATTATGAAACATGCTGTCAGATGTGTTTTTTTATTTTTGTGATCCTGTGATTGTGTAGCGTAGAAAGAACACACTATGAAGCTTGAAAGTTATGAAAAATGTCTGGTTTTGGAGATGGAGGTGGTCCAAGAAAGGGTTTCGAATGTGAAAAGGTTTTGGTTTTTAGAAATACTATGTGTTGATTGTGTTCCTTTTTGTTATTCTTCTTAAGCATGATGCACATACCACTTTGGCCTGCTCAAACAGGACGATCATACACACACGTCTGCTGTTATGTAGAGATAGGGATCTGAAATGTCATATCACAAAAGAAGAGATTTTAACAAATAATTCCTATTTTTAAATGCATATTATTTTGTGTGCTCTATTGTAACATTGGCATGTAAATGTTTCATGTTTTCCGCAGTTTTGGACAAATACAAGATGAGCCCCTGTGACTACAAGCAGTGCTCCCATCTCTGTTTACTTAGACCAGGGGAAAATGGTGTTGGTGTGCAAGCTGTCTGTGCCTGCCCTGAGAGTCACTACTTGCTTGATGATGGCAGAACATGTAAATCTAACTGTACAAGGTGAGTAGTGAGGATAATGATGGTATCTATGTATGGCAACTGTCCATCTACGAAAGCTCTTGGTGTGGCTGATGAGACCAAACCTTGATTGGCAGTCTTTTCTGCATGTCAAAGACATGAATGCAGTGGGACAGTGTTGCCTGGCCTTCCTTCTTACTCTTTTTTAAACTGCTTTTGCCCTGATTTGCTCCTCTGCTCTTACTGATCATACTTTCACTAAAGCCCCCCACTTGGACCTAACCTCTGCCAGTTTTTCCCAGTTTTGTGTGTCAATGTTGGCTGCTTTCATGTCTCTTTTGCATATGTCTGTGTATCTGAGACATGGCAGACATACCGACCTCTTCCCTGTCCCAAGCTCGCTGTATAGCACATCTTTGGGTATGCGACCAGTTTGCATTCTTTTGACGTGTCCAAGCCAGCGGAGGTGTCTTTGGCTTAATATGGCTGGAATGCTTTTCATGATTGCTTGGGTCAGGACCTCTGTGTTGGGGACTTTCTCTTGCAATTTGATATCTAGGATGTGGCGCAGGCATCTGAGGTGGAAGCTATTGAGACTTCTTTCATGCATGGTCCGCCTGGTTACCTGCAGCTTAGTCCTTGCTATGAGTTTAGCATTGGACCAGACTCTTTTGTACAGTCTGGCCATTACAGTTGCAGCCTTCCCTATCCTACCACTTAATCTCATCTTCAAGGTGACTAGTGAGGCTAATGATGTGTAACATCAAAATCTAATCAAAATCAGAATGACCATATTTTAGGAAAATATTTATCAGGTTTTACATTCTTTCTTTTGAAAAAGACCTATTACATTTTTGATGTTGAACCATTTCATTGTCCTACATATATTCATTTTAGAGTTATTTAGAGAAGCAGAAAATTATAGAATTATTAATTTACCAAATGCAAACTTTTTTTGCTTCTTGATTCCCCCCTCCCCTTAAGGTTTTCGGAAAACTTCCGCCTCAGTCCCCTAAGAATTTCCCGAAAGGCAATCAGCTGTTTGTGAAATTTTTAAAATTTGCATAAAATCCATTTAAATTATTATTGTCACACTGACTTTATCTTTTAGGATAAGAATGGTTATTTTGTGTATCCAATAGACCATCTTGAGTTTTAAACTATTTTTACCTGTACTTTATACTATTATTTTAGTAATATAGTATATATAAAAAAACATCTTAAAAAAATCCCAGTAAAAACTACCAAAAAACTTCTTGAATTGAGCGATAACACTAGCGAGGGAAACAGCTGCCATTGCCAGAAATGGAATACATCTTCTTTCGTGCACTGAAGAGCTTTTATTTTCTGTAATATTGTTTCTAGAGGGGCGCGGTGGTCTAAGTCGTAGCGCGCTGGACTACCGAACCGCTGCAAGAACTCGAGTCGCGAGTTCGAGTCGTGGTACTGGCAAGGCCCCCGGGGGCGTTGTGCTAACCACACAATCCTATGCTCGTTAGTGGTCAATGAAACTTGTGAACGCTACTTCACTTGCTCCCATGTACCTTCATGGTCTGTAAGGGATAAAAAAAAATATATTGTTTCAAAAGAGAGTTCTATCAAGGCGCGCTTTACCGCGCCTTGGTAATAGTGGTGAGGCGCGCATTATCACGCTTAAACACATTAAGGGTTAATATACTTGTGACTTGGGCTTATTGTGATATTTGAATATCACTAAACAAGAGTCTAAATTATCCAGAACCCAGTGCGCAACACTCATGACTCTCTTGTTTTTTTGTTACCCTGATGATTGTTTTTTTTTCTCCCAACTGTTGCTGCCTTCAGTTCCCAGTTTCTGTGTTCCTCCTCCTCCAAGTGCATCCCATTCTGGTGGAAGTGTGACAACAAGGCTGACTGTGATGACGGCAGTGACGAACCAGATGACTGTGGTACGTTGCTCAAAACTTTTGAAATCTCTTAGCAAGAAGAACATAAATTAGCATTGAGTGTCGCTAGTAATTGTATTTTATTTATTAAGTCTGGAATAGTGAGACTTGGTAGAGGAGACAAAATTGAGTGCATAATGAAATGGGATGAAGTCCTTATTCCATCAGGTGAAAATCAGTGAATGGTGAGTTTATGTTAAATTTATTATGGGAATATATTTAATTTTTAACTCTCCCAGTAAACTTATTACCCATGCCAGATTGTTATTTAAAATTTCCCATTTGCCAGATTTTTATCAAACTTTTGCTCATGACAAATTGTTTTAAAACTTTTCCACGCCTTTTAAAATTAATCTTGTAAAAAAATAAAATTTAAAAAAAATAATTAAATATCAACAATTAAATCATTGATCAGACATTGATCATAAATGTACAAGAGTAAATGCTGACTGCTGACTCAATGAGAGACTAAGGAGACTAATTCGGACCTTGTTAACCCTTACAATTTTGGCAAACTTTGTTAGATTTCCTCATTTTACTTCATTGTATGCCAAGAGCAGTCAGATTATAAGTAGATACTAGCTTGAACAGAAATCCTTTTCACCCTTTTATTTAGTAAAATAGAGATGTTTATAAATATAAAATTGAGTCATAAAATTAAGCCTTTACTTTGGAAAGTTATCATTTTAAGACATACTGTTATGTGCTATGTGAGTACTAGACTGTCAGGGTTTTTCTTACTGTAATGTGCTATGTTAGTGAGTACTAGACTCTCAGGGTATTTCATACTGTTATGTGCTATGTGAGTGAGTACTATCAGAGTATTTCATACTGTTATGTGCTATGTGAGTGAGTACTATCAGAGTATTTCATACTGTTATGTGCTATGTGAGTACTAGACTCTCAGGGTTTTTCTTACTGTTAAGTGCTATGTTAGTGAGTACTAGACTCTCAGGGTTTTTCTTACTGTTAAGTGCTATGTGAGTGAGTACTATCAGAGTATTTCATACTGTTATGTGCTATGTCCTAAGTATCATTATATCTGCCTTTGATATCACTCCCCAATAAAGCATTTAAAATATTTTTTAAAATTAAAACTAGTGCTATCTTTCCTCTTAATCTGCTTTGTCCAGGTATTTATCATTGTAACCAGCCTGGCATGTTCCAGTGTACCAATGCCACATCGGCCAGAGATTGCTTGCTACCCACACAAATCTGTGATGGAACTCCACAGTGCCATGATGAATCTGATGAAATATGTGGTAAGTCTTGTATTGTTTCTTTTTAGGAAAAAAAAGTACATTTCTCCTACTGCTACAAACTCCTTAGTGATTACAACGCATGCATAACAGCAAGAATAAAATATATTAACAATTGAAATGATGGTTTGGGGGCATGTTGGTCAAGCTGCATGCATGCTCAGCTGGCATACTAATAGTCATGGGTTTGAATCTCTGTGAAGGTAGGGGTTTGTTCCCAGGGCTAAAGATGTCCTTGAGCCCACCCAACTCTGATGGGTACCTGACTCTAGTTAGAGAAACAAATGCGACAGGGCATTGTGCCACACAATCTCTTCAAAGCCATGGCCTGTGAACGCTAAATCACTTGCCAATAGACCGGCATGGTCTGCGAATGCTACATCACTTGCCAACATGACCGGCATGGTCTGTGAATGCTACATCACTTGCCAATAGACCGGCATGGTCTGCGAAAGCTACATCACTTGCCAACAGACCGGCATGGTCTGTTAAAGCTACATCACTTGCCAACAGACCGGCATGGTCTGTGCAATCTTATAAGAATGTAATAGACAAAAATCTTTTCCAAAAAAAGAAAGCTATATTTTTTTTAAAGATGTTTTTTCCAACAAGATAATCTGTATAAAATGCTACATACCATATATTCCCGGGTATAAGATGACTGGGCGTATAAGATGACCCCATACTTTTCCTATTAAAATATAGGCTTTAAGACACTTTTGCCGTAAAGCACCCCCCTTTTCCAACACACACCAAATATAAATTTAAAAACGTCAGATTTGCTTTAAGTATAATAATTTTATTTAAAAGCCATTAAAACCCTCCTGTTTGTCATCTGATATCAAATGTACATGGCATATAATATGATATGGCGTATGAGACGACCCCGGACTTTTGAGAAGAATTTTAGCGGTTAAAAAGTTGTCTTATACGCCAGAATATACGGTAATTCAAACTGATTTCTTCAATCTTTAGCCAATTACACATGCATGGAGCATTATGTTAAATGTCATGCAGACAACAAATGTATTCCAAAGTTCAAAGTATGTGATGGACACCCTGATTGCAGTGATAAGGAGGATGAGAAGCTCTGTGGTAGGAACTTTATATTGTTTTGTAGCTATTTCAATTTTTTAATTTTTAAGTTCTTGTTTGATTCAGCTGAACAGCTTTCTTTCTTTTTTTTTAAATGAACAGTTTTTAGCATTTCTACAACACCTGCCAAAATTGTAATTTGTTAACATTTTCCACAGGTAATTTAAAAATTAAAATTTTGACAGATCGTTAGAGAAACAATTGACTGATTATTTCTCCAACAATCAGTCGAAATTGAATTTTTTTTTATAACATTGCTATAATGTTATTTTAAAATTTTTTATATGAATATATTTGTAATTGATGTAAGCCTAAAAATGATAACAAATAAAAAATAATGCTCAAATTGAATAAAAACCATTTAGTTAACTGTACTTAATGTTTATGAAATATTTTCACAGCACAAATGGAATGCAATGCTGAGCAATTTAAATGTAATAACCATCGCTGTATACCATATGTCTGGAAGTGTGATAATGATGATGACTGTGGAGACGGCAGCGATGAACCAGGGGACTGCAAAAGTAGCCAGTGTCCAAAAAATTTCTCCAAATGTAATATCACGGGGAAGTGTATTCCTGAGGTGTGTAGTAGCTTGGGAAATTTTATTACAAATACTATTGGTATTAAAGGAAAGGGATGCTAAGGAAATTCTATAAGAAATTCTATTGTGTTAAAGGAAAGGGATGCTCATGTGAGCATAATCTATAGTTGGCTTGACATGGAAAATATCTCAGCTTCTCGATTCTGCTTTTGTTAGTTAGCTTATTTATTATTAAATTGTCACAATGATTCTAATTTATTAGAATGTATTGGCAGTGAATTCAAGCCAGCTTAGTTATGCTTTCACTAGAGCAAATAACATATTTGAAAAAATATAACTTTTTAAGGGAATTTAAATTCAAAATGGCTCATGCAGTTTTTAAACTTTTTTTTTTAAGATGACTTTTTTTTTCTTCCCTCTTGTCCTAATCTCCATCACGGAGCATTCTCCAATTAGATGATAAAAAACATACATTCCAACCTTTGCTGCTTGCCCATGCTTTTCAAGGGTTTGGCAGTTGTCATTCCCACAAAATATTTTAAAAAAAAAAGGAAAACAGGAATTTAAAATTCAATTTACAATTGTTTTATAAAATAACTAGAAATATTATTTATTAAAAAGTTGCAATACCTCCAGATGTAAACGGACTAAAACTCATGAAGGTGAATAGGGCAAATTAATTCAATGGTTAAAATTTTTTTGATTAAAAACCTTCTCAATAACTATACTGTCACCTTTCTATAACTATACTGTAAAATCTTCTACAACTATTCTGTCAAATTGTCAATAACTATACTGTCAAAACTTCTATAACTATACTGTCAAATCTTCTATAACTATACTGTCAAATCTTCTATAACTATACTGTCAAATCTTCTATAACTATATGGTCAAATCTTCTATAACTATACTGTCAAATCGTCAATAACTATACTGTCATCTTGTCACAGAGCTGGAAGTGTGATGGAGACTATGACTGTGGTGAACAGGACACATCAGATGAAGACTCAAATGAATGCCGTGAGTACAACTTTACTGAATTTCTGAAATTTTTAGTAGACAGAACAATCAGGGTTTATTTTCCCACTCAAGAAATATCATAGGCAAAATCTTTTCATTTTACCTTCTGTATCTGATCTTTGCATCACAAGCATTTTTGGATTCCATGAGATTCATATTTTGTTCTAAATGGTCAGATCATCTACCCAGGATTTTCTCTAAACAAAGTACAAAGTACAGGTGCATAATATAGAATAAATAAACTAACCCCCACTGAAACTATTACCTGAGAAGATGTTCTTATCAATCAACAAAAGGACTGAAACATTGCAAAAATCTGCCGTATAGAAAAGAGTCTGTAATAGTATGACTCATGTCTGTGTTTTAATTTCTACAGACCAACAAACATGTGACTACACCTTCTTCAGATGTCTCAATGGCCACTGCATTCCTGGTCGCTGGAAGTGTGATTTCCATGATGACTGTCGTGATGGATCAGATGAGCAGAACTGCTGTATGTTATTATACCACTTTACCTAGAGTTCAGTTAGCAGAACTGCTGTACGCTATTATATGCCTTTACCTAGAGTTCAGTTAGCAGAACTGCTGTCAGAATTTGTAGGGGTTGGGGGGTCCAGGAGGCTTAACCTCTTTGGGGGCCCCCTCATTAATATTTAATGTAAAAAAATTCTGACACTAATTTGGGGGCCCCCTCTATTGGGCTCCAGGGGGACTTTCGAATTTTGTTCCCCACTTTCCCTACCATAGCTACGCCACTGACTGCTGCATTTTATTTTATCCCATTATTAAGTGCTCAGTTAGCAGAATTGCTGTATATTATTTTATCCTTTTACTAAAAGTTCAGTTAGAGAAACTAAAACTATAACCTATTCATCAAATTTGTTTTGTTGTCTTACAAACAGATGAATGTATTCATGGGGAAAATTCAAAGATATCCCTGCTACTTTTTTTGTTTGCTCTTATAATATTGTCTCGTATATGAAATATTTAAATCCAACCATTTACTATGATGAAAATACTATTAAAAAAATTTTATGCTTAAGCAAATTAAAAATATTGAAAAAAAAAAAGATTATTTATACCTTTAAAAAAATTTTGACAGAATTTGTTCATTAAAAAAAATAATAAATTTTGACAGAATTTTTGCATAAAACAAATTAATTCACCTTATTATAACAATGGCTACCATGGCCACCATGGCCAGCACAATGGATGAAAGTCAAAGATATCATCTGTGATACTATTCTGTGCACACAAAAGATTTGATAGAAGTCAATTTCCTGAATAGATTTGTCCCATGGATTCACTAGTAAGTTCTCTCTCCTCCAGACAACAAGACCTGCTCATTAAATGAGTTCAAGTGTGGACATGGAAAGTGCATCCCCATGTCTCTGAAATGTAATGGAGTGTATGACTGTGTGGACAGGACAGATGAAATTGGTTGCAGTAAGTAGCTCTTAAAGCTGTGGTTGAATATGAATTGCTTTAACCCACCTATTGATGGAACAAAGGTAGAAAATAACACAAACCACAGATAAGCATAGTAAGCAGTAAGGGTCTATATATAAGGAGTATCTGTAATTCATAAGAAAAAGAAGATCTTTTAATACAGCATTTGTAAATGATTTTTTTAAAACTCAATTTTTTCCATTAATTTTTTATTACAGGCATTCATGAAGTTTTACAACTTATAAGGCATGATGATGACCTGATAAACAATGTACATGATACTGAAATATTTTAATTCACAACAATATTCTTGCTGTCTGTCTGTCTGTCTATTTGCTTGTCTGACTATTTATCTGTCTGAATATTTAACTGTCTGACTTGCCTGTCTGGCTGACTATTAACCTGTCTGTTTAGACCTGAACTGTGACAATGTCACAGAGTTCCAGTGTAAGAACGTGCCCCACTGCATAACCGTCAACTGGCAGTGTGACGGGGAACCAGACTGTGCCGACAATAGTGACGAGGAGAATTGTGGTAAGCTGCTAACCTTTTCAATGCTACTTGAAATATTTGTTGTGAGCAGTGGCTCTCCACTTTGATGCCCGTCCTCACACTTCTTGGACTGAATACATAAGTTTGGATATTAAAAAATATAGACTGTTTTAGAATAACATTACAGAGTTTTTTCATGAGATAAGAACAATATTTTTGATACACTGATAAAATTTTGATTTCTCCAATACAATAATTAATTTCTAAATTAATTTTATTGACAAGACTTAAGATTTTTCTATCTAGTTTCTCAGGAAATGAAATAATAATGAGCAACAATACCCTAGTTAGTTAGTTAATTTTGTTAGTTCTCACAATTATTTTGCTTAAATTATAAATAATAAATTTTGTTATTCAAGTAAGAGGGTGCTCTCAAAATGAAGAGGCCGTGACATTTTAAATATAATTTTAAATAGATTTTTCTATATAAATTTTGTAACACTTCATTCCACATTCTGCATTTGAAATAACTCTAAACTGGAAGGTTTGTCACATATAAACACTAATGGTGAGTTGTATGATCTAAACTGGAAGGTTTGTCACATATAAACACTAATGGTGAGTTGTATGATCTAAACTGGAAGGTTTGTCACATAGAGACACTAATGGTGAGTTGTATGATCTAAACTGGAAGGTTTGTCACATAGAAACACTAATGGTGAGTTGTATGATCTAAACTCGAAGGTTTGTCACATAGAAACACTAATGGTGAGTTGTATGATCTAAACTGGAAGGTTTGTCACATAGAAACACTAATGGTGAGTTGTATGATCTAANTGAAAACTTTTGTGAAGATTTTACTTTGGGAAAGCTATTGAAAACATAATTTATAAACACTAATGGTGAGTTGTATGATCTAAGCTGGAAGGTTTGTCACATAGAAACACTAATGGTGAGTTGTATGATCTAAACTGGAAGGTTTGTCACATAGAAACACTAATGGTGAGTTGTATGATCTAAACTGGAAGGTTTGTCACATAGAGACACTAATGGTGAGTTGCATGATCTAGGACTTTCTGTTATCTCAGTGTCAAAGGATTCGTTTCATCTTTCAGATCACAACTGCACAGAGAAGGAATTCAAATGTAATAACTCCAAATGTAAACCAAGTGACTGGCTGTGTGATGGCGATGACGACTGTGGAGACAACTCAGACGAAGATGAGCAACTCTGTGGTAATTACAAGAGTGGTTTGTTTTTAGCTCAGCTTTGTTATCGTTTCCTACAGTTATCAGACTTAAAGTGTTGTTTTCAGACTGATGTGTTAAAAAATTATTATTATCTTACATTTAAAATGTTGAATTGTTCCAGCTCAAATGGCATGCCCACCTGGCAGATTCAGGTGTAGAAAACACAAGTGTATATGGAACAATATGGTTTGTAACAATGTCAAGGACTGCCCTGACGGGGAGGATGAGAACATCACTATGTGTATGTAGCTGAATATTTATTTGTGTCGCGTGTTGGTGTGAATTCAACTTAAATCTTATAACTGTTACCCATAAGAAACGGGTGTCTTAGAAATAAATCAAAGATGGAAAAAAGTCATAAAATAAATCTTTTATCTTTCTTTTTTTTCAATTTTTATTTTAATGGATAAAATGTTATGAAGTGGGAAGTTGTTCTAAAAACATTTTATACTGATGAAATACTAAAACTTGTTTGTATAATTCACTATAACTAGTTGCCACCAGTTTCATGTGCTGTCACTTTAAATTTAATGATTTCTAACACATGTTTGTGACCAGTGTTTTATATTATTGTCTCAAGGTGCTTTGGCCAAGGACTGCACTCGCCCCAGTTTCCTGTGTGACTCTCAAACCAAGTGTGTACATTACAGTCAGATCTGTGATGATGTTACTGACTGTGTGGATGGTTCAGATGAGAACAAGCTGTTGTGTGGTAATTACAGCAATCAGTTTTATCATTGGATGTTGAGGGAAGGGTGACACGATTAAGCAATGAAAAATTCATTCGAAATTAACTACTGGTGTCATTATCTGATTATGGAAGCATCTTTTTATTAAAAGAGTTCTACATACAATAGAAGCATTATAAAGATATTTCTTGTATTAAAATTCATTTAAACCCCATAGTTTGAAATAAATTTAAGGGGTTGTTTATTTATTAAAATCAAAAGCTAAGAAATATATTGATTCAATTTTCAATTCTACTTTCTACCTTTGCTGCCAGACAAGATCACCAAACTCATTTTCATTTGAGTTAGAGTTTGCACTTAACTTTGTTTCTGTTGTTTGTTTCTTTATAGTCATTTTTTGTTGTTGACAGAGTCATTGAAAAATGTCAACTGTTCTGTGAGAAATGGTGGCTGTGATCACCACTGTACCACCACAAATCATGGGGCAAAGTGCTCCTGTAAGGAGAACTACATCCTAAACGAAGACTCAAGGACCTGTTCGTGTAAGTTCTGGACATGTTGGTTTAAAATACTGAAATCATCTTGGTGGCTCATTAATGAGCAGCTTGACCATTTCAAGCCTTGTTTGTACAGTGGAGTCAATTAAGCTAGATGTCCATATATCGTATCTGTTACAGACACTCCTGTACAGAAGAATATTGTGTCCTATGATCTTTTCCCAAGTTATAATTAAAAAGTTTAATATTTCTTACAAAGAAAGTCTTGGCAGGTAATTAAATAATTTCAGAATTTAATACAAATTAAAAGATTAAATTTATTTACATTCAATACAAACCCTTTAGGGAGAAAGACTTCACATCTACACTTCTCTTTGATCATTAAGACTGCCTATCAACACTTCTCTTTGGTCTTTAAGAGTGCCTATCAACACTTCTCTTTGGTCTTTAAGAGTGCTTATCAACACTTCTCTTTGGTCTTTAAGAGTGCCTATCAACACTTCTCTTTGATCATTAAGACTGCCTATCAACACTTCTCTTTGGTCTTTAAGAGTGCCTATCAACACTTCTCTTTGGTCTTTAAGAGTGCCTATCAACACTTCTCTTTGGTCTTTAAGACTGCCTATCAACACTTCTCTGAAGCCTCTGTCTGCTTAAAGCATTATAATATAAGAAATTTAAAATAATTTTTATACTTATAAACCTTGATAAAAAAATATAAAAGATATTAAAAATTTTAGTTGTTATAGGAGGGGGGAGGGTTAAACTTGGGGTTTTGGGAATAAAAGTTTTATGAACAGTACATTGGGCATGTTAACAATACCTCCTTAACTCTATCTGAAGTAAATCACTAAATCGTTGTTATGGAAATAACATTGTTTAATTAAATTTCTTCAGTAAATCTGCGTTACATTTGCCATCCCATGCATTTATTACAAGATATTATGTTCCAAGCTATGTCATTTAATTAATCAGCATTTATTATTTATTGAATTTAAGTCCTTTATGTTTGCCATCCCATGCATCCATTACAAGATATTATGTTCCAAGCCATGCCACTAGATGTATCACATTGTATAATTTCTTCAATGGCTCTACTTGACAGTTGACAATCCATGCAACCATTACAACACATGCTCCCAGCTGTGCCAGTTCAAGAAAGATAAAGGAGCAGTGGAGTGTTCTTGTGCCAAGGGCTACACCAGAGATTTGCATTCATGTTATGCCACAGGTTGGTGCAGAGAATGACTTTGTCTTTCTAGCCGGGCTTCTACTTCAGTCAGTTTACAATAGGCTTGATGTGTCATAAAATGACAAGGTGTATAGATGATGTGTTGGCCAATTCAAACTGTGTCATAAAATGACAACGTGTTTAGATGATGTGTTGGCCAAATCAAACTGTGTCATAAAATGACAAGGTGTATAGATGTGTTGGCCAAATTGTTGGCCAAATCAAACTGTGTCATAAAATGACAAGGTGTATAGATGTGTTGGCCAAATCAAACTGTGTCATAAAATGACAAGGTGTTTAGATGATGTGTTGGCCAAATCAAACTGTGTCATGTTGATAAGACTCATGACCTTTATCTTCTCCTCCAGGATCAGACCCCATGTTGCTGTTGGCTGAGAAAGGTAACGTCATCTTGAGATCAGCACCTAAAGACTTAAATCAAACTGAGGCCCCCATTCCCCAGGTTGGTAGCTGTCATTTTTTTCATTTTAAAATAAGAAAATATTTTTATTGCACATAAAACTTCACCCATAAATTTCTGTGTGTTTCTATTAAACGCTCGTGGAACTTACAAAGCAAGAATTTGGAGGAATTTCGGGGATTTCTCTAATTGAAGTCGGGGTGACTCGAATGCTGAGTTGTAGTGGCATGAGTTAAAGTAGGAAAATCCCATAACTCATTTGTGAGTTAAATTTTGTGGGAGGCACCTCTGACCATGTTCCTGGTAACACTCTCAGAGAGGACCACCCCAAGGTGTCCTGTAGCATTTAGTTCCTTTTGGAGGGGGGGGGGGGAGTAACTAGGTTGTGCTGATGAAATGTTTATCTAGATAAATTTCATTTTATTCTGAGCTTGCTTGAAGTTTGATCAACACTACACCAAGCTCAAGACATGATGAGTGTAGTGTTTGTGTACAGTATACATTATACTTCATGGAATTATTGTCTAATAATATCTCCATTTGATGACTGTTTCAGATTGACTACAAGACCAAGCACATAGTGTCTATTGACATGGACATAAACCAGAACATAGTCTTCTTCATCAACCAGACAGGTACTGAGTACTTCCTGATGAAATCAGAGCTACCAAGGACTCCCAACAAATTCTATAGGAAGAAGAGGCAGATCAGTAGTAAACCACCGGTAGGAGATAATTAGTGGAATTACTTAAGTGTTCATAGTAAAGTATAGTTCCTTTTCCAGACCATGCTGGCCTATGGGGCAAGTTAAGCAACATTCACAAGTTTCTATAACCGCTGTATTAAAGGGATTGTGTGGCTCGCACAATGCCCAACTACCTTTACTTTCCCCCATCTAATGTCAGAGACCGATTGGGATCTGGGTGGACTCAAGGAGGGTCTTTGGCATGTGATCAAACCCCTGCCTTCACAGGGATTCAAACCCTTAATCCTTTGTACCATAGCCAAGCGGCCTGGCACTTGACCTTCGCGCCCCTTTAATGAGTTCATATTAATATTAAATGTTCTTATATTTACAATTATCATAGAAATATTTGCAGGACTGCCATTGGCTGAAAGCACAAGTTCTGGGGTTATAAATCTAATTAGGTAAAGAAAGATGAAAAGGAAACATACCAGTACTTACTATCTTACTTACTATCTTGTTCATGAGCAAAGCTAAACAAGTAGACATAAAAGATTGGCCATGTAGGGCTGGCATGCTACTTAAGGCAATGTGTTTAAGGCGATGCGTGGGAGCTGTATTGCAGGTGGTCTACGTTTAAGTTCTATTTAAAATGCAAGAATGCAAAACTAATGCAAGTGCTGTTTCTGGGATTAAAAAAACAAAACAAAAAAACAACAACCTAATGCCATATTCAGGCTAATGTGGTATTTTGAATTAGTAGCTGTTAAAGTTAATTCATCATTCCATTAACATTTTTGTAGGCATTTACCTCAGTCTGAAATACATTGTGTTAGCACTTCTTAAAAAGATACATCATGAATAATCCTAAAATCTAAATCTGTTACCCCNNNNCCCCCCCCCCCCCCCCCCCAAAAAAAAATTTTCACCAATGCTGCAGTATTATAGCTCTCAATAATAGGCTTAGAAACCGCAGTAATAAATTTGTCCTTGAATCACCAGGAAATTCTCAATATCAAAGACCGGCAGCTATTTGAGATGGGTGGCCTTGCTGTGGACTGGGTGACCAAACACATCTACCTGACAGACGTCACCAATCGCCAGATCTACGTGTACAATTACAATGCAGAGAGGGGCAAGGTGGTTGCCAGGCAACACATGTCGCAGCCTTATGCCATTGCTGTGGATCCCATCAAAGGGTTAGTCTCAAAATGAACATTGTGCTGCCTTGAATTATTCATGTTTCAAGTTTGTTATCTCAACTTTGATTAGATTAGTATTGGAAAGCAATCTATCTCTCCAAAATGTTTTAGTCTGTAAGACAGTGACAGTAAGCTAGATTTATTTGGTAGTGCCAGTCAGATTTCTAGCAAACAGTGCCAATCAGAATTAAATCAGGCAGTGCCAATCAGAATTAAAGCAGGCAGTGCCAATCAGAATTAAATCAGGCAGTGCCAATCAGAATTAAAGCAGGCAGAGCCAATCAGAATTAAAGCAGGCAGTGCCAATCAGAATTAAATCAGGCAGTGCCAATCAGAATTAAAGCAGGCAGTGCCAATCAGAATTAAAGCAGGCAGTGCCAATCAGATTTACAGCTGGCAGTTCCATTATTGAAATAGTGAAAATAGTTATGATCTGAAAGTGCATGTAAAATCTGACAGATAAGAAAGAATTATTAATAATTTACTGTTCTACTAAATCAGTGTTAAGAAAAAAATATTTTTTAAAAATATTACAATCTATGAAATTAGTTTAACTTTCTACACTTAGATACATATTTTGGACTGACCGAGGAGCCCTGGCCAAGATAGAAAGAGCAAACCTTGATGGTAGTGATAGAAGAATCATTGTGTCCAGTGAGATCTCCTGGCCCAATGGCATCGCTCTGGACACCATTGGAGGCTGGGTTTACTGGGCCGACACTAAGAAACACACAGTTGAGGTGGTGAAATACGATGGGTCAGGTCGACATAAAGTATTTGTCCAGTGTAAGTGCAGGATGTTGTCATCATGTGTATCTTGACCTTGTCTGGTAGTTAACGTAGAGTTATATTTATATCGAGCAAAGTTCATGTCTTGAAAATTGCTTACTCCTTTGTTGACACTTTATGATAAAGTAACAGGCCAGTTTGCACTAATGACTTTGTGGTTTTTTAAACTTAAAAAATTTCACTACATATATGTAAGCCAGTGCTATGCTCATATTATAGGACATTATATGTCTTGAGATTCCATTTGTGCCACCTTTTACATATCAAATTTGACATCTCCAGCGGATGACCCCCCATTTGCTTTGGATGTGTTTGAGGACTACCTTTACATCGTCACGTACAGGACCAGCCAGGTCATCAAAGTACACAAGTTAAATCAGTTCAATTCAACTCTCTTTGTCACCCTCAGTCATGCCTCAGACATTCGTATTATCCAAGAAAATAAACAACCCAAAGGTAAAAAAAATTCATGTCAAAACAAACGTTTTTTAAAAAATTTATTTGTTCTCATCTATTGGTTATATGATAAATTAGTAACATTGATAATAAGGCAAGTGAAATTGCTCCATCTGTAACAAACGTAGTTGTGATTACATTGAGCATGTGACTTGCATGACTGAATTTGGAGATTATGTGCTTGTGTTGTGAGGTGAACTCGGAGTGGCCAAAAATGTAGAGGAAAGACAATTAAAGAGAGTTGCTACACAGATTATGATTTTCAGTGTTGTTTCCCAGTTGTACTATTGCTCCGTCTGATCCTCCTCTGATTTGTTTCCCTCCCACAGTCACCTCCAACTGCACCCAGAGTTCTTGTGAAAAAACAGAAATCTGCTTCAACAAAGTCCAAGATCTCAAAAATGGTTTCGTCTGCTTGTGTCCTGATGGGGCCCAGAAGAAGGGAAATAGTTGTGATTATGATAAACCACCTGATTGTGAGAACTACTGCAAAAATGGCAGGTGTGAGCTCAACAAACTCACCGGGAAGCCCAAGTGCATGTAGGTGTTCTTTATTATAAGCCCAAGATTTCTTTTAAGAACCCTTCTTCTTCTGTTTATCACAATGATCAATCGTCTTATCCTATGGTGGATTAAGGGGGGGGGGGGGCTGAACGGGCTAAAGCCAGGGGCCCCCGATGGTTTGGGGGCCCCCAAACTTTTTATATTAATTATATTTTATAATAAAAGTGTACAAATGTTTGCACGAATCAATGGAAATATAATAAATAAAATAAATTAATAAATATTATCTCTACAACTGGATTTAATTGCCTCCCTTAGAGATCATAGTTTAAATTATTGTTTATATTTTTAAAATTTCTCCATTTATACAAGCTGCGCTGGCCGTGTGGAGAGAGTAATGGCTTGTGATGCAAGCGGTGCCGGGTTCGATTCCCAGCAGTGGAATTCAAAATTTTTGTTTTTACACTCAATTGTAACATACCGGCAAACACTTCAAACAGTTATTTCTTTGTGTTCGGTTTTTTCCATTATTAATATTTAGTTACTGTCTTATATTAGCTGTTAACAATCATTTTATTTAAAGGGATGCTGGCTGGATAGGGCCCCTGTTTGATTGCAGCCCGGGGCCCCGTGCGGTCTTAATCCGCCCCTGGTCTGATCATTATGTCTCCAGTAAAAGTGTAAGGTTTTGTGTGTAAGTCCATAAATATGATGTCTTGTACTTGTAGGGCCGCTCATTGAGGTTATAGAGACTGGATCACTGAGATGTTGTCCACGTGTGCCTAGCTGCACCAATGCACACACCCAATAGCCTTTAAATGACTTCTGAAAGCTTAGGAAGACAACTATCACCAAATACAATTTTTTAAAACCCTACTCTCAGCCCACTCACCCACCTATATTAGAATAATATCAGTGTTGTTTGGTCTTTAGATGTGACCCACCCTACAACGGAGAGCAGTGTGAGAACCACATATGTAAAGGTTACTGTCTCAATGGTGACTGTACCCCATCAAATATTTCAAACACCCCACCCACATGCAGGTAACCAATGTCTGCCTTCAAGCTTTGATTTCTTTCTTTTTATGTTAACAATAATAAATGTCTTGCAAATTTTTAATGGAATGCACAATTATTTTTATTTTTTTATTATCTGGTGATTTTTCTATATTTAATTTGTAAAGACAGACTTGAAAGTTTTTTGTAACTTTGAAATTGAATGCATTTAATGGCAATCCTGGCCTTAAATTTTCTTGCTATTCCAGATGTATGCCAGGATTTTCAGGAGAGAAATGTGAAAAATATGCATGTACAAGTTATTGCAAAAATGGAGGTCTTTGCCGTATAATTCAAGGACAACCTATTTGCTTGTAAGTTCATTATAAATAAAGCTAGAAATGTTATGTCACATACCACTGAAGGGCAACTGCCAGACATGAATCAATCAAGCTACCAGTTAAAATTGTGGAATTCATGTAATAATATGATCCCTCTTAATGTGAAAACATCTTGACACTGTCTTTAAAATCAATGAAAACATACAATATATACTCAATTACATACAGTATATTCTCCGGCAAAAATCTTCCAATTAATTCTCCACATCTGGCCATTCACCATCAAAAACAAGCTTTTTAAAAAATATTTTGAGAATAAAATTATGATGTAAAGCAAAAATTGAAATTTTATAAACCTTGCAGTGTTCACAATTTTAAAGAAAAATGAAGATTAATGAGACACCAGCAATTAGTGTAAACGGACTGTTTTTGTTAAACATTGTTTTAATGTTGTTTTAGTCACCTGTTTTAACAACACCACCTAATGATAACACTGTGTCCTCCCAAATATGGTCTGTTGTATTTAAGCATTGTTCTTATCCTGTTAGTCACCAGTTGTTAACACCACCTAATGATAACACTATGTCCTCCCAAATGTGGTCTGTTGTATTTAAGCATTGTTCTTATCCTGTTAGTCACCAGTTGTTAACACCACCTTATTTACACTATTTCCTCCTCCCCCCTCCTCAGCTGCCACATTGCATATGATGGTGTGAAATGTGAGAATAAAAAACCAGATGAGGACTGGTGTTCACAGACCTGTAAGAATGGAGGCCAGTGCATCAAAGAAAAGCTTGGCTACATCAAGTGCAATTGTGCTCCAGGTTTTATTGGTGAGTTTGTGATGTACTATTTAGATGTGTTCTTTTTAAAATATTAATTTTTAGCATATGCTTAGGAAATATTTGTTTTAACGAAGTTTTATGGAAGCCCATACATGAAAGATACTGTCATTATGGGCACATGTCTGTAAGATAATTTGTGTGGATATGAGTGGTGTTTTTGTCTGTGTGGGGTACAATGCTGGGTGTGTGAGTGGTGTGTTGGTATGAGTGGGGTCTGTCTGTGTGGGGTACAATGCTGGGTGTGTGATAGGTGTGTTGGTATGAGGGGTGTTTTTGTCTGTGTGGGGTAAAATGCTGGCTTTGTGATAGGTGTGTTGGTATGGGTGGGGTAGTCTGTGTGGGGTACAATGCCGGGTGTGTGATAGGTGTGTTGTTATGGGTGGGGTAGTCTGTGTGGGGTACAATGCTGGGTGTGTGATAGGTGTGTTGGTATGGGTGGGGTAGTCTGTGTGGGGTACAATGCTGGGTGTGTGATAGGTGTGTTGGTATGAGTGGGGTCTGTCTGTGTGGCGTACATTGATGTGTTTGGGATGACTGTCAATGTTTTGTGGGCTTACTCCAGTGACAATCACTCAATCTTGAGTGTAGAAAGAGTGTCAGTAATAGATAATATAATCAAAAGAAAAAGTTTGCTTTCAAGTTTTTGACTGGTTTAAATTCTGGAGAATAGCAAGGTATTTGATTTTGAGAAGAGATAAAACACTTTGTCAAAATATCTTAATCATCAAAGGTGCAATAAAATTTTGAAACTAACTGATCTTCTTATCTGTTATAGATTTTCCTTCTATACAGAAGATTATTGTGTCCTAATGTGTAACTAATGGTAAATGAAGTCTATATGTAGCACATTATGCTAAAGTCTATAATTGTAATTCTAATATTCCCAAAGCTGTATTTAATGAGAGCTTGTCACTGCTCCCCACAGGCCATAGATGTGAACAATGTGTTGGATTGACCTGTGTCAATGGTGGCACCTGTTATAGGAATATCACCACCCAGCAGCTCATGTGTGAGTGTCCAGATGGATTTGACAGCGGGACCAATTGCTCCAACAAATTAAACTGTACCCTGGTGTGCCGCTCAGGTCCTAAATCAGTGCCAGGTCAGTTAACTTTAACAAAAGCTATTCCTGTCAGAAAAATATCAGTCTGAATGAAAGCTCATTATTTCCATTAGCTTCAAGTGTTGTTTATTTATTTAGATTGCAATGCTCTGACAGCAATCTTGGTGGTCAATTATTATGTACATTATATTGTCCCAAAAGTTGTTACACTATTTTTTTTAAAATCCATTTTAAAAAATTAATAGTATATCAAGCATTATTCAATAAAGTAGTTACAGTTTGTTGAACTGTGGGAAACAGCTACTCTCAAAGTGGGTTTAAATAATACATTAAAAATACATGAAGTTGTGGTGCTTTTGATGAACTTGTAATTTTGCAACAACACAAACAAAATCTTAGATGTCCTGTGAATCTAAAAATGTGGGGAAATGTATGGCTTAAATTTCTGCTTTCTTCACACAAAATATTTTAAACCAATTTAAAACCATTCAGTATTTTGGATATTTAATGTTTTTCTACATTTTTTAAAACCACTATTTGACCCAAGTTAGCAGTACATGGTAAGTAACGCAGTGTATAATTTATAAATTTGATTCCAACCCTTTCCATAGATTTATTTATTGATCACGATTTTTCAAAAGCAGAAGTTGTTTTTTTTAAAAGATGTTGTCTTAATTAAATTTTTTTGGTGGGCTGCACACTCTGCACATTACAGGGGAGTGTGACTGCAACTGCAAACCCACATACTCTGCCTTAGACTGCAAGCAGTGTCCACTGGCTTGTCCCAAGAATTACATTTGTGCTACTGGTATGTTGGGAATTTTACAAAATCTTGCTATTATGTAACAAAAATTCAACAGATCACTTTCATCTTAATTTTTTTTTAAATAAAAAAGATCAAATTTGGATAAGTTCCTGGTAACTGTATTGATTTCATTTAGTCAACAACTACAATAATGAACTATTTTGAACTTTTCCTGACCCCAGATAATGGCAAAGCCAGCTGTGTGTGTGATCCAATTCATGATGGCCCCAAATGTGAACATTGCAAATGTGAGACAACTGGTCGTTGCATCATTGACACAGATGGAAAACCTGTTTGCAAGTAAGTGAACCATCATTTCTAAAGGTGCTAATATGTCCTTGTAGCAATATTGTATTCTATGTGGATCATATGGCACAATAATGCTTTCATTCCACTTTACGTCCTCACTGAATTTAGGGCACTAACAACAAAGTATTTAATGTCTTAATCAAGAGTGCTCAAAAGTGGTTGAAAGAATTGAGGAGACATTAGCTAAGAAAATTAACACTAATGCTGGACTTTGTCATTAATGCCTTCATTAATATTTCACTTTAATTCATCTAGATTTTGTAATTTAAAGCTTCAAGGAATATTCTTCTTTTAGCAATGGTAGTACTAGTCTATTGGGGTTCTTTGGGTCTGTGGGCAGAATGTAGAAAAATGTAGGCTTTAACCTCAGCCGAAATAACAATTAATGAAAGCTAATGAATTACATGTTAGAATGAGACTGCATGTTATTATTTGGAAAATTAGTCTTCCTTGGATAGAATATCTCCATGAAAACTTTTGTGAAGATTTTACTTTGGGAAAGCTATTGAAAACATAATTTTATACCACTCACTAAGTCTTATTTCTGGCTACCAACCCTTGTTATAATTAATGGCTTTTAAAACATAGTTTTAAAAAAAAAAACAGCTCAGTGTCTATGTTATTAAATCACTTTTTTTTAAAATACACCTAGTGTTTTAGAGACTTGAAGCAAATCACTATCTCTTTGTAAATGAAAACCAAACTAACATAGGCTCCCTTCCCCACCAATGCATGTTTGTACTTATCAGCTGTAGTATGGAGTCGTTTGGTCCTTTGTGTCAGTACATGTGCGTTGGAGCCTGTGGGAAGAATGGTCACTGCTCCGAGTGCTATCTCAACAGCAGCACCCACCACCCACAGTGCATGCCAGGCAGATGCATGTAAGTTCACTGTTGCACAATTGCATGCCACTCCACCTGTTGTACAGATGTGCTGTTCAATCCCATTTGGGTCATGTTCAAAGTGCCATGGCGTCTGCTTTTTAGACACAAGCAAATATCACACTGCCTTAACGAATAACTTTTCTTATGAATCATTTACAAAATTTCTTGCTTTGCTATTGTAGCTCCTTTTATTATTTTCTCACTAATAATGACAACAATTTATTTAAAAAATCATATTAATTTAGAATATTTTATGTCCCATATGACATATTATTCTGTGAACCATCCAGACGTATCAAGTTGGTTAAAATAAATTAGACTAAAAATTTGTTTGTCAATGAGACAATCAATTTGTAAATTAATTTAATTATTATACAGTCGGACCTCACTAAGTCAAACTCAAAGGACCCCCCAAAAAATTAGATGCAAGAGTTTTCGAGTTACGGAAGATGGCATTATAAGTGCAGATTTATTAAAGACCTTTTTAATATTGANATACAGTCGAACCCACTTACCTCGAGCTCGGTTAGCTCGACCACCCTATTATGTCGACGTTTTTTATTGGAACCGCCAAATTCTCTCTTTGTCTTAGCATTTTCTCGTCGTTTAATTCGATTTTTTTAAGTCGCCGAAACCTCATAACACGAGCACAAAAAAGGGTCAAATTTGCCACTTAACATTGGTTATCTCGATCCCCATGACCAATCGCCAGCTTTTGAAAATGTTAGCTATGATTTTTTTATAACCAAGGGAAGGGACTAGGGACCAAGTTTCTGCCTCACCAGGGTCTGCTGGTGACGTCACAGCCCACTTGCGTTTTGCTCTCAGCGCTGTGTTGCTTCTGGTACTATGGCAATCGCCGGCTTTTGAAATTCTTAGTTATTTGTTTTTAAGCAGACGATTAAAGGCAAAAAACAACAAAGCATTATAGACTTTTTAAAGAAACCAAAGTAACTGCATATATACGATACGTTTCAGAGATGTGTTGGAGAATAATAAAAGTTTTTATCGATAATCGACGTTGGTTTTTATTTTAAATTTGTAAATTTCTGCTGTCAGTTGGTGCACATATACCTTTTGTTGTTAGCAAACATGTATGTACAATTTTATAGCATGCCGATAGCTTCATCAAACAAATAACGGCAATGCTGTTGTGTTAAAAAAAACTCCAAAAACACGTGCATGAACATTATCATTTATTAACGCTAGTGATGGGACGATACCAAAATCATAGGCTGCTTACTGTAAACAAGGCTCCCCAGATTTTAAAATATATAATATAACAGACTACAGACAGTTTACCCACCCCCACTCTCAATCTCCCACACCATTGTTGTTGGTTAGTCCTATTAGCATCAAGTTACCGAAGGAATTCTAAGTCCATTGTAAGCTGAGGGGATCGTATGGAATAATAAAATGTACCGTGTGCAGACTTGTTGTCATTGGCAACCATTCATCCTTCAACCTTTGACTATTACATGTACTGTACTACTGCTTTGTTCTCATTGTTTCATTCATAAGAAGTGGCCGTGTGCAAAAGCCATTTAACTATTGGTTAGAATTAATTAAAATATGTCAAAGTTGAAGGTTCAAAAGTTCAAAAGGAGTACCTAATTTATTTGTGTACGTTTATATAGAGAAGAGTTCGCTTTGTCATGAGTCATATATAGGTCACGATAGACCATTCTGAGTCCATTGTAAGCTGAGGGGACGGACCCAAAGAAGATGATTAGGAAGAGAATGGTTTGGGGACAATGAGGGGATGTGTAGGTTACTTATTTGTGTAGCTTGTAAGGAAAATCAAGCAAGTGGCTTCGAAGGCACAGTATCGCTCAATCTGGGAATCACCGCAAAACGGCGTTATATTTAAACTTAAACGGTCTTTAAAAACGAACGGTCTTAACAACCTTAAGAAAGAGTGAAGAAATAGGGTCCCGATATTCCGATACGATTCTGATTAATCATCCCATCACTAATTAACGCACAACACGTACATAAAGAAATTTTAAGCGCATGTTAATATTTTGCCGCCATATTGGTTTTCGCTTTAACTCGATCATCGGTTATGTCGATGCCATTTTTCATACCCCAACGCCGTCGACTTAAGCGGTTTCGACTGTAGTGAGGTTTTAGACTTAGGGAAGATTGACTTAGCAAGGCCCGACTGTATACTCAATCTACTTAACAACGTTATTGCAAACCAAGTTACTTATATCTTGAAAAAGTTCAAAGTTGTGAAAGAATTCCTTTCTTATGTTAGTATTTGACACAGGGGTGAGCATACATCGGTTCGCGGGTTGCATGAGGCCCCTCAGAGTAAATTATGCCTATCTTGAGAAATAATATTAGAATTAACTTCATCTGTGAAAATATTTCACTCTAGAGATTGGAGATTGTTACATTAAAAAAATGTTGGTCTTTATGCAGATAGTATTTACTGTTGCATTTAATTCTTATCTGTTATAAACAGTATTTACTGATGCATTTAATTCTTATCTGTTATAAACAGTATTTACTGATGCATTTAATTCTTATTTGTTATAAACAGTATTTACTGATGCATTTAATTCTTATCTGTTATAAACAGTATTTACTGCTGCATTTAATTCTTATCTGTTATAAACACTCCTTCTATGCTTAATGATGATTGTGTCCTTTGCTTATCCATGGTTTATGTCTAGTCTTGCATTTTTATTTTAGAGATTTAAAAGTTTCTAGGGTGTTGGTTTTCCCAGTTTGATCCATTCCTCGTCATTTAATTTCAAATATGCTTGTCTTTTTAATTATTACTTTGTGTTAATTTACTAGAAACGTAAATAATTAGGAATAGTTAGTTTCCAATAAATTAGTCTTTTAAATTTTTATTTTATGTTATTTTACTAGAAACCTAGACAAGTTTGGGATAATTAATTGCAAATATCTATCTTTTTAGCTTCTACTATGTGTTATTTTATTAGAAGCCTTGACAAGTTTGGAATGATTAGTTTCCAATAAATTAGTCTTTTAAATGTTCACTATATGTTATTACTAGCTAATTACCCGCGCTTTGCAGCGGTATTTTAAGATTTCAGTTAGCGCTTAGAACCGGCAAACACTAATTCAATATCCCTTTGATTTCAATCTAAATCGTGATGGATATGCTAAATATATTAACTAAACCGTCTTGGAACAGACGTTAAAAGTTCATAACCCCATTGGAAATTGTATTATTTTAAAAATCTCTTTTGTTCAATAATTTATCCATTAACTCAATAGACAATTTTTAATTACCTTTTACATAACTAATGTTAAAAATAACAAACCGGTCTCCAGTCCTAAAATGTGTTTTTGCTATTAAAAATTAAAACTTATTTTTAAAAACTAAAATTTGGGTCCATGGCCCTATGGTTGCAAATTGTATAGTTCAAAACAACAGCTTATTTCCATTGGGATCATGATGAATATGTTTGTTAGTCCAAATTTGATTTAAAAAATAGAGTGGTAACGAATGGTAAAATGTTTTAAACGTTAACGAAAAAGAGATTAAAGGCCAAGGGTCACAAAAGATTGAAAAAATATTATTTTATTGACCAAACGAATTTTAACATAGGTCTTCAAATTTGTATCTTCCGAGTTTTTAAAAAAAAAAAGCATTTACAGAGTATCCAAAGTTTTTGTTTATTTGTAATTTAGCTAATATAAGGTGAAAAAACTGCAATTGAGTGATAAGTTTGCCTGCTACTATCCCAAATATGCATGCTTTTACTTACACAGGATGTTTAAGAATTTGTGATTAACTTTGTATTTTAGAAAAAAATACATTTGGCTCCCCGTCTCCCATTGAGTGAGAATTTAAATATTTGTTTCGCTTGTTACCAGCCCGGGTGTGTACTCAACAGTTTCCTTAAATTTTCATGCTTCTAACTACATGGGGAATCCGAAAATTAGTGATGAATCAGTTTTTATATTTTAAAAAAATACATTGAGGCTCCCCGGCTCCTTCTGAGTGATACCATTTTCCGGAGTGTACTAAACAACTTCCCAAATTCTCATGTTTCTACATAAACGGAAAAACGAAAAATTGCAATATTCAGTAAAAGGAGAAATTAAATTTTTTGGCCCCCAGCTCCATGAAATTTAATTCTAAATTTTAAAAAATTCCAATAATCTCGGCAAGAGGCTATTCAACAACATAACATAGTTTTATGCATCTTCCGGAAAGTTAGAGGATTAGGGATGAGTAAATTTGTTAAAATAAGAAAAACAACATGCGGGCCTCCGGCCCCAAGAAAGTGAGAATTTAAATATTATTTTCAACTGTTACCATCATGGACGTGTACTGAATAGCTGCCAAAATTTTCATGTTTTTACCTACACGGGAAAAAGGAGAATTAGTGATTTTCAGTTTTTTTAAAGCTAACATAATGAATAAAAACTTCATTTGGGCCCACAGCCCACAAGAAGTGAGAATTTAAATATTATATTCATTTGTTACCATCGTGGAACTCTACTGAACAACTACCCAAAGTTTCATCCTTCTGCTTAAGCGGGAAATAGGATAATTAGTGATTTTCATATTTTATTTAGTCCTTGTAATGGAAAAAAATGCTTTTAGGCCCCCGGCACCCATGAGTGTGATATTTAAAATTATTTCCTACAAAAATAATTGTCACAATAAGCTGCTGAGTAATTTTGCAAAGTTTCATGCTTCTACCTATACGTGAAATTGAAGAATTAGTGATGAGTCAGTTTTTATATAAGGAAATATACATTTGGGCCCCCGGCCCCCAATGAGTGATACTTTAAATATTTTTTCAACATGTTACAATTGTGGAAGTGTACTCAACAAATTCCCAAAGTTTTATGCTTCTACCTACTCGGGAAAGTGGATAAGTATCGATTTTCAGTATTTACAAAAATAGTTTTTGGGCCCCCGGGCCAAACTTTTTGTGATTTCTAAAAAATATTTACGCCAAAAATCGTTCAAAGGGGCTACTCAACAATTTACAAAAGTGTCATGCTTCTACCTACACGGAGAGTTGTATAATACGCGAAATAAGAGAATTCTTGATTTTAATTTTTTATATTGATTATATAAGGAACAAAGCAAAAAATGGGCACCCTTACCCTAGGGGTGGTCACCTTGGGTTAAAACATAGCCTATGACCTATTCCAGGTCAAATTGGGGTTCCCTTGCAAAATTTCACCACCCTGGGTCCAACGGTGTGGTGCTGATGATGTGTTTATGTTAATGACTATGATTATGCCTTGATGATAATGTATTTTTTTAAGTTGCAATAAGTTTCAGGGTATTCTATAGATTTAATTCCGTGACTTAAATGTAAAGTAAAGATTGGGGATATGTCATGGAAATATTATAGTCTAATAATAATGGGGTTTTCCCGCTTAGGGAATGTTAATATTATACTCCTGCACAGTGCGCACTATTTTGACACAAATAATCTTGACGTGATTTTCATTTTTTATATTGGTCATATATGGAAAAAAGCAAAAAAATGGACCCCCTGACCCTAGGGGTGGTCAACTTGGGTTAAAACATAGCCTATGACCTATTCCAGGTCAAAGTGGGGTCCCCTGCAAAATTTCACCATCCTGGGTCCAACGGTGTGGATTTGTATTGGTAACAAACAGACAAACAAACAAACAAACAAACTTTCAGCTTTATATATTAGATACTAGAAACCTAGACACATTAGAAATAATTGCAATACCTTCTGTCTCTGCTGTCCCGTCACAGATGTAATAAAGGCTTCTCTGGTCCTTATTGTGTGGCAGATGCAATGGGTTCAAAAGAGCAGAGTTCTGCTGACACAAGTATGTTTCACTTTTCATACAATATTTGCACTGGTATTTATAACTGATTGAAATCTTATGATATTGTATTTAAGATCTAAATGATCTTTAATAGCTTTAAACAATGAAGTCATTCTCTAAACCTTTCCTCATGCACACAAAGATATAGCAAGTTATTTATCCTGTGTTAAATTTCAGACCCCTTGATGATTGCAATACCATTAGCAATTGCCCTGATTGTTGTTGCTGCCATTGTCATCCTTATCTTTGTGATGAAAAGAAGAAATCGGTAAGCAATTTATCTTACATCAAGTTACAGAGCAGTTTCTGTCTGACCTTGATATAAAAAAATTAATATATATTGCTGGCCTATTGCATTTATTATAAACTCCCCACTAGGGCTGTCAATATTGTTGAAAAAAGCTGCCCGGGTACCCGTCCAAAATTTGAACGGGTACCTGGGTTACCCGTTCAAAATGCCTCAAGTTTTTCGTCATTATTATGTCCGCTATTACTACTATTAGCCTTTTACTTCTTTGTTCATTGTAAAAAAGTAAATTTTGATGTAATGACTCAGCGATCTGAAAATGATGACATTGAAATACTATTATAGTACAAAAGGGGTAAAAACGATGAGCAGAGGGATGCTGAAGTGATTTTTTTTTAGGTGGGGGTGGGAGGGGGGGCTAAACAGTATTATAAAGATAAAAGGCGGTAATCGGATATTGATATGGCGATTCGTTTTATTTCTTAGCTGACAACCGCTCTAATTAACCAAACTTTTCAAGACTTGCCCCTACTTAGTGGACCCATCCCCCAGCATTTATTTTTTTACTATAGTGAAGATCGTTCAATGATTACACAAAAAATTTTAACACAAGGAAAAAAAATATAGCAGGTGTTTATTATTTTTAAAGTATGTTGGAGATAGGATTGGAGACATGTGAGTTGGGGGGGGGGGGGGTAGATTAAAAAAAACATTGGCGCGTCGCAAATGGTAACTAAGATGTGCGGCTCATTTCAAAGCTAAGCCAAGGTCATCTAGCCCTTCCTAGATATCAGTCTTGTGTTCTCTTTTGTGCCTTACAGAGCCGACGGACCCTTCCAAAAGCTTTTAATTTTGTTATTATAATGCAAATCATGCAACGATACAAATACAATTTTTTTTTTTTTAAAAACAAGTACTTAGCAGATGTTCTTTTTTAAAAAAAAATATGGTGGGTATAGGAGTGGAGACACGTGTGAGAGGGGGGGACAGGGTTTAGATAAACAACATTGGCAGCTCAATCGCAACAAAGATGTGCGGTGTATTTCAAAGCCAAGGTCATTTCTAGCCATTTCTAGTTAATAGTAGTTATCGCGTGGTGTTCTATTTTCCTTACTTGAAGAATTCAAAGAACCAAAATCTTTTTGTTTTAAATGATTTTTGTTTTATGTTCAAGTGAAAAAAAACGTATCAGAATACTTTATAGCTTGTCGGGACTGTGTTTTATTTCCGTTTGTCAGTTACAAGTTACATCTTTTTAAGCGTGCTCATGTTAAACATATTTCACAGTATATATTTCAAACGAAAAGATTCACTTTTGATAAATTATTCACGAGCCGAAATGTGAACATAGAAGAGCCGCAGTTTAAACACGTTGGTAAAGATATTGCAGTAACATTTTCTCGGGTACTCGAGTGCAATTTTACTACCCGGGTAATTGCTCAGCATTGACAGGCCTACTCCCCACACTCTTTATTCCATGAATTAAACTTGTTTGGAGAAATGCTTTTTAAAGAATTGACCATTTATGTCTGTGGCCTTATCTATTGTGTCAATTGTTACAGCAGGTCAGCACAGTATGGACACAAGCGTATGGATGAAAGGGGAGGTAACATGAATGTGACCAACCCTGTCTACATGAAGCGGGATGCGGAAGACGAAGAGGATGAGTGTGAGCCTTTGAGTGGTGGAGCAATATTTACTGGTGATGCTGTGAGTCTCAAACTCTTGTCACTGTGAGGTGCAATTAGTGATTAAACTTAAGCCTTGTCAGTCATCTGATTAAGTAAACATTACCCATGTTGAAAGCAATGTTCCCTGTAAGGTTTGTTGGCCTGTTGCACATCATCCTTTTTTTTTATACCCCCAATTTTTTTTATATTATCCCTATAAAATTTAACTTTTAATTGCTGCACAGAGCAGTCAGATTTCTGCAAAGTGTTGTAACTCAACCAGTACTACATGTAAGTGTTGTAACTCAACCAGTACTACATGTAAGTGTTGTAACTCAACCAGTACTACATGTAAGTGCTATTACTCAACCAGTACTACATGTAAGTGCTATTACTCAACCAATACTACATGTCAGTGCTATTACTCAACCAGTACTACTTGTAAGCAGGCGACTCCTACCCCAAAGAGTTCTATGTGGAAGTGACCATAAACAGTTTTACAAAAAGATGTCATTAAAGATCAATGATGGATTTGGAATGGTTTTTAAAGAAATTCTTATTTTAACATTTACATTACATTTATTTTATATGCAAGTTTATTTCTATCAATGGTGGTTGATTGCTTCTCTTTATTGAAGGTAAAATTAATTATTTTTAACTTGCAGATGTTTCTTCCAAATTATGAGCACAAAAAAAACAACAACCAAACAATAAAATACTTTTTTGTTAATCATTTTGTATTTATAAAATATACTTTTGTTTTCAGTCTAATTTTGCCAGTCCAATGTACAATGGTTACTGTAACGAAAGCACTCAGAAGTTACTGTCCTCCAGTGTGACAGAGGAGCACAACAGCTTTAATGATGTAGATGTTGTCTTTGCTGGCAGTACAGTTGATCATACAGACGACATAAAAACCACAGTGGCATAGCTTTAGTTGGAGTGAGTGAATGGTAGATGGATGGAAGTGAAGGGAGGCTGTGAGCCAAATGTCATTTTTTATATTTAAAAAATCTTTTACTTCCGAATTAGGGGAATGAAAGAATAAAATGGATCCATGTGGGTCGCCATTTAAGATTCCCTAGATCTACAGCTAAAAGAGTGATGTACAGCTGTATTTTTGTGTGTGGCCATCCATGTTACCTGTCACAATTCTGGGGGTGGGGGGTGATTATGGACCAAGTAATATATTTGTGAAATGATGTACATAGAGAGTTTTTATGGAACCAAGATTTCTTTCTTGAACAATGCACTGAGTCAACTCTGCTTTTGAAGGATATTGAGAAAACATTGATCATGCTTCCAAGTAGTCTTAGTTATAAGTTATAAACTAATATGCTAAATTCTACCCATGCATATATATCTGTAAATACATTACTTTATACATAGAGAGAAGCCTATAAATCAAACTTAGCAGTTCAGTGTCAAAGTCACAATGAAAACATCTGTTACTTCAATACCCCAATACCATTTGAACCATTTTAAATATGATTATAATATACATTATAACAAAGCACCCCTCTGTTATGCTGCAAACAGTATGTTAATGTTTGTGTACTTAAAATCAAATACTGCATCCAGCAGGGAGAGCTGTAATTTTTCTTGAATCCATGTTTTGATTGTGATAGCAGCCATTGATGACTAATTCTGTTGCAGTATTATATAATGACAGAGTATACTTTTGGAAAAAAACTAATTCATTTTTCTATTTTAACCAGAAACATATCACAGTAAGTTTAATATTTTTCAGTTTTAAATAAGTTGACCCTTTTCTCCATCCCAAAAATAAAATGTTGAAATTTGACCTACTTTCATTCTTCAGAGCATTTTGGTCAAATCCATTATGTCTATTGAAATAAGGCAACTGTAACTATGAAGAGAAATAATAATTTTAATTCATTATGAGCCCAAACCTCCCAGATAAAGTTAAAGTAATTATTGAGCGATTGCATCATCAAACCTCAGTGTTGATAATTAGAAGGTTTCAGACATACTTAAGATTAACACTCACAATAAAACCAGCTTTCCCCTTACCAACACCAGCATCATGTCATTTGCTGGTTGAAAGTGTTGCCTTTTTTTCATGGACAGCTTGTATCTACCCTGTACCATCTCTTGTTTGTATTCGTGCATAGATTTAAATATAAACTGTACATATGTAGAGTTGAGATATATGATTAATGTGTTGCTGTACAGTGAAAAAAAAAAGCATTCTTCAAGCAGTTTTTCTGCAGACAAACTGCTAGCCAGATTTTATGTCTTACCATTTTCATGCCTAATGTTAGATATATTTTTTTTGACAAAAGTACCCATCTCCTGCCAAACTGATAATGTTAAAATTATCTATCAGCTTGGTGAATGGTGGAAATCCTTTTATTTGATTTGTTGAATGACTCAAAATGAATGTTGTTTTAAATTGTTATAAACGAATATGAAAAACTGAAATCTAGTTTTACAAGTTGAACAATGGATCTGATGATAATGTTTCATTTTTAATCAAGTAGTGCACAATCTTTATATATACTTTAAAGATTTCATATTAGTTTACATTCCATATCATACTAAAAACAACAATTATTTTTAAATATGTAGTATGTAATTCATTAGAAATACTAACTCATTTATTTTATTTTTGAACTGCTCTGTCTATACTAGTTATGATGAACTCTTTAGACCAAGCTTATAAATACTTGCTTGATATGCTATAGTTAACAATTAACCCATAAGTTATTCTTGTGTACATTTCAACATATCATAAGAAACTGACTTCCTCTGTGTAGACGTATAAATATAAAGCGTGATGTTTTATGTTTTAGAAGGAATATTTATATATTTTTATTATGTATGTTGGGCAATTTGGCTTAGTGTTAAATTTGACAAAACAACAGAGTTTTCCATTAGAAGCCTTATATTACTTATATCATATCACCCAGAAGTCATTAGATTCTACTTTTCTACACTTGATTTCATGACTTAAGCTAGTGCACATTTGTTGTTTGATGTTCCAACTTGTCCCTTGGTATGTACTATTTTTAAACGTTAGGCAGATAATTTTAGAAATGTATTCATTTTTAAACATTCAATTTCTAGATCTCTTAAAATTCAATCTTTAAAAAAAAAAAATTATATGTATATTATATA